>JALNQF010000042.1:0-289445 GCA_028456385.1 Ophiosphaerella korrae | reverse complement strand
GTAAGAGATTAGTACTTTTTACTAATACTCTTTATAGTGCTTAGCTTAATACTTAGCTTAATACTTAAGTTAATACTCGAGTTAATACTTAAGTTAATGCTCGAGTTAATACTTAAGTTAATATAGGTAGATACTAGTTTACTTAACTTAGTTAAGGTAGTAAGACTCTTAATTATTAGATTTAAAGGAAGTTATAGTAATTTAATAAAAAGGCTTTTTTGTAATAGCTATATAAGGGCCTTATTAGAGAGGGATACTAAGGCTTTTAGAAAAGCCCTTTTTAAGTTAGTTACCTATAACTTAAAAGTAATAAGTATAAACTAAGTAGATTAATTATTCTCTCTATCTCTAGCCCTTCGCTCTATTTATATATCTACGATATAGTAGTCTTAGCTAGGTCTCTTAAGATAGTAGTAAGCTAGATCTTTAATACTCTTTTATTAAAGTACTAGTTTCTTTAGTATATTAGTTATACTAACGTAGTCTATCTCCTTATATATAAGATTCTTTGTTTAATTCCTTTATTTATAAAGGTTAAGGCTATAATCCTTTTAGCTATAGTAAAGTTAGTAGCTTAGTAATTGTTACGCCTATACGCTAAGCTAATTAGATTACAGCACTAGCTTAAGCAAGCTAATTAATAGATTCTAGGTATACCTAGAATCTATTGCGCCTCTCTACGTATATACTATTAAGCATCTAATTATACAACTTATCTAATAAGAGTACGCCTAGCTAGATATATATAGCTATAATAGCTATATAATAATAGATATAGAAGAATAGAATAAAGACTAGAAGTTTATTTAGAAATACTTACTAGTTATAAGTATAGAAGAAGCGTATAAAGACTAGAAAGAGTATAACTCTAAAGAAATAAAGTTTATACTATTTTAAGAATAAATAAAGTAATATATAGTTATAGTAGAAAGAATACTTATATAAAGAGAATAGTAGCACCTTATATAAAAAACGTAATAAATTAATAAAAACTATATACTAAGAGTACTAGTAGTATACTATATCTTAACTATAGATATACCTAGAAAAGATAAATACTAGGAAGGAGATAACAAAATATTAGATTTAAAACATCTAGTATACTTTAAAGTATTATAGATATTATACCTAGAAAAGAACTATATTATATACAAGAATTCTAAAGTAAATAATAGTATATAGCTTATAAGAAGAAGAGGCTATAACTATATAAGAGTAATTCTAGTAGAAGATATCTAAGGATAGGAAATAATACTAGAAGAAAGATACTTAGTAGTAAGGCTAGGATTAAAACTATAATATAAATATATCTAAGGAGGACTATAGTATAAATATACGTATAATAAATATCTAAAATACAAAGAATATAAGTTTAAGGAAGGGCTATAGCTTTAGAAAGATAGATAATTTATAAAACTACCTAAGTAAAAATAGCTAAAAGGTATAGGAGGCCTATATATTATAAAAATAGGTACTTACTAAGAAAAGAAGGTATAATTAATAATAAATAGTAGAGCTACAAAGAACTTTATATTAAAAAAGTTTATAGAAATATAAGGAATACGATATATAATAAAGAAATATTCTTAATAACTAAGTATAATTAAAGGGAAACTATTCTAGGAACCTATTAGGTTTAAGATAGTTCTCTCTACACTAGAACTAAAAGAGATAAAGATTAAGAATATAGTTATAGATATAACAACAATTAATAATAAACAAGATATAATACTAGAAATACTATAGTTATAAATAACTAACCTATATATTAACTAGAGAATAGGATAGATTAGCTACTATAAAATAGAAATATTAAAAGCTAATATAAGTACCTATAAAAGAGAATTCCTAGAAGAATATAAGAAATAGGAAAAATAGCTTATAGAGCCTAAAGACTATCTTCTAGAATATTAGCAATAGGATTTAGTAATAGATATAGAAGAAAGAAAGAACGTAAGATAGAGCCTAGTTTATAAGAAAATAGAAGAAGAATCTAAAATTAAATAAATATTTATTAAAAATATAATAAGAAAAGGATAGATATAGGAATCTAAATTATTAGTAGTATATAGACTTATATTTGTAGACAAGAAAAGAATAAGTAAAAAAAGACTTTACGTAGATTTTAGAAAAACTAATATAATTATAAATAAGAACTAATATCCTTTACTATAAATAGATAAAATATAAGATAAGCTATAGAAAGTAAAGATCTTTACAAAACTAGATATCTAAAATACCTACTATTAGATTAGAATTAAAAAAAGTAATAAATAGAAAACTAAGTTTAGAACGCAATATAGACTATTTAAATATATAGTTATACCTTTTAGATTAATAAATATACTAGTAGTATTTTAAGAAAGAATTAATATAGTACTAAGAAAGTACTTAGATATATTTATATTTATATACTTAGATAATATCTTTATATTCTTAAAAATAGAGGAAGAATATATATAACACGTACACAAAGTACTAGAAAAACTAGTAGAAAATAAGCTATTTCTTAAAATAAGAAAATATAAATTTTATATAAAGGAAATAGATTTCCTTAGATTTATTATTAAACTAGGAAAAATTAAGATTAATCTAGAAAAGATTAAGTTAATTAACAAATAACTAATACTAAAGAACCTAAAAGAGGTATAATAATTTTATAGGTTAGTAAACTTCTATAAGAAGTTAATAGTAAAATAGTCTAAAGATATAGAACTTATAATAAAACTTATAAAAAAAGATACGCTATTTAAGTAGATAAAGGAATGCGATAAAGTATTTAATAAGATTAAAAGAAAGTTTATAGAAAACCTATTTATTAGAATATATAACCTAGACCTACTAGTAGTAGTAAAAATAGACGTATCTAACTTAGTCTATAGAATAGTACTAATACAAGAAGACCTAAAGGCTAAAAAAGAATACTTAGTTAAATATTTCTCTAAGAAAATAAAGCTAGTAGAACTTAACTACTTAATATATAATAAAGAGATACTAGTAATTTATAAAGTATTTAAATAATAGAGAGTATACTTATAAAGAGTAAAGTATAAGATAAAAGTCTATATAGACTATAAGAATCTTATAGGATTTATAATAAATAAAGACTTATTATAACACTATATAAGATAGTAGGAATTCCTATTAATATTTAACTTAGAAATTATATATATAAAAGGGAAAGATAACTAATTTATAAACGCCTTTAGTAGAAGACTAGACTTATAAGAAGAAGTAAACGCTACTAGTATAGTTTTAGTTAAAAACAAAGAAGGATACTTAGTTCTAAATATACCTAAGATAGCTACAATACTTAAAAGAAAGAGTAGTAAGCTAGACAAATAGATTTAGAAAATAACGTAAGAAGTATCTAAAGAAATAGAAAAACTAAAGAACTAAGAAGGATTTATATAAGCCTATAGAAGAATATATATTCTAAAGAAGATTTAAAGAGAATTTATATTATAATTTTATAAATTACTAGTATATAGATACTAAAGAATTAACAAAACCCTAAATAAGTTAATATAAGACTACTATATCTTAAAAGTAAGATAACTAGTAATAGAAGTACTACAAGACTATATAGAATACTATAGAAATAAGTATAGTAGATATATACTATATAAGATACTATAACTAGTAGAAGTACTAAAATAACTATAAAAAGTTATTACAATAGACTTTATTATAAAGCTACCTAAGTTAAAATACTTAATATTAGAAGTTAAGTATAATAGAATCTTAATAATAGTAGATAAACTTATAAAGTATATATACTTTAGACTATATAAAGAGAAAAGTAGGATAGAAGTTACTAAATATTAGGTTCTAGGAACTATAATTAGTTAATATAGACTACTAGATAAAATTATTATAGATAGAGATATAAGATTTATATTAAAACTATAAAGAATAATAATAGTACAATTAGGAATATAATACGTAATATCTATAGTATATTATCTATAAATAGATATATAATTAGAATAAATAAATTAGATAGTAGAATAATACTTAAGATACTACCTTAACTATAACTAGAATAACTAGGTATAGTTACTACTTATAGCATAGTTAGTATACAATAGCGTAAAGAATATAGTAATAAGAGTATTACTTTTCTTTATAAACTATAGATTTAACCCTAATATATATAGAATACTAAGAACTAAGATATCTTAGTCTCTAAGAGGAGAAAGCTTTGCTAATAGACTTAGAGATATATATAATTAACTAAGACAAGACGTAGAATTCCTATATAATTAAATAGTAAGATACTATAATAAGAAGTATAAAGAGAGACCTTAACTTAAAAAAAGAGAAAAAGTATAGTTAGTATAAAAGAATATTAAAAGCAAATAACTAAGTTCTAAACTAGACTATATTAAGATAAGACTATATAAAGTAGAAAATGAAGTTATATTAGTTATATTTAAACTAAAGCTACTAAATAAGATAAGAATATACTTAACCTTCTACGTAGCGCTACTTAAGATAGTACTATAAAATATAGAACTACTAGTATATAAAGTAGATATATATAGAGAATAAGAAGAATAAAAAGTTAAGAAAATCCTAGTATACTAGTTCTATAATAGTAGGAACTATTACCTAGTAAAATAGATAGGTATAGACAAGAAAAGGTAACTATAGGAAGATATATAAGAACTAGAAGATAACTTTAACTACTTTAAGAAACTAAAAGAGTTCTAAAATTAAAACCCTCTAGAGTACCTTATAGTAAACTAAAGAAATTAACGTTACTACTACTAGATAGAAAGGTAATAGGAACGCCTAATATAATAAGAGTAGCTTCTACTATAGCTTTAAAATTAAGCTTAGACTCTATAAAAGTAGCTTACGTAACAAACTTCTTATTATTTAAGGCCTTTATCTTATAAAGATAAACTAGATAAGTGTAATTTTCTACTTATATACTTAGAATCTAATTATATTCTTTTTTAGTCTTAGTAATCTATCTAGATAGTTTATCTTAAGTATAGTTAATAGCTCTCCCTATTATAAATAAGTATAAACGCGTAAATAAGTATTATTAACTTATACTCTATAAGAGATACGCTAAAAAAGTTATAAGACGTATAAGTATTAATATAAATATATACCTTATAAGCTTTACTATATTTTAAAGAAATATACTCTATAAGAAGATTTAAAGACTTATAATAAGAATAAAGAAATATAGTAATACTATAACGTAATATATAATCTACTATTTAAAGACAATAGAGAGTAGACTTAGTAGGTATAGGAGAGGATAAAGAACTCTATATTAACAAAGAAACTAAGTTAATAACTCTAGCTCTAGGATAGATAAACTAGAGCCTACTTAGAAAAGGAAATAGTGTTATAGGCGTAATAAGAGAAATCGAGATAGAGCTAATTAGTCCTAACTTAGGTACTAATAAAGTATAGGACGAGTAGAGTAATAACCTTAATTAGGAAACTACTTATAACTAGGATACGTAGTAGTAATCTATAATTACGTATAAATAAATTAGTAGTAATCTATAATAACGTATAAATAGATTAGAGTAATCTATAATTATATACAAATAAATTAGTAGTAATCTATAGTATTATATAAATAGATTAGTACAAGTATATAGTTAATAGGATACGCATTATTAAGATAATATTAGTAATCTAACCCTTTAACTATAAGACGCTAATATAAGATAGTTACAAGATATCTTCTATTATTTATAGTTATTATAGATTATAATACAAGCTTTTATTATTACTTCTTAATCTACTAATAACTCTAAAGGTTATTAAGAAGTCGACCCTAGTAGCCCTATTATACTAGCGCCTTACTAGTACTTATAGAAGTACTTATTCTCTCTTAATAAGTTACTATTAAAGCTACTATCTTATATAGTACCTTCTTATCTACTATTAAATACTACTAATATATAGGCTTAAATCTACGTACGTCTTTGTAGTTATTAAATAAGAAGTTCTAGTTTTTCTAATTAACTCTAGGATTAAACTCTTATAGCTATAGAAGTCCTAGTATAATATTTTTATTAGCTAAAACTAATACGTCTAAAGTAATCCTTATACTATATCCTTAAATAATAATCTCTATAGTTACTTTATTACTAACTATTAAGTTTCTTAGTATTAGTTGTCTATTTGTAATATAGATTAGATATAGTATCTTCTTTACTTATAGTTAGAGTTCTACTTATTCTACTACTTTAGGTATAATTAGGTTTATAAATAACCTTAAATCTACTAATACTTTTATTCTTTCTTTTCTTATCTTTACTAGGAGTTTAATAAGTCTTTTAGTATTAATAGTATTATAGCTTCTATATATATATCTAGTATTAGCTATTTACTTAAAAAAGACTTAATCTTATAATCTTTATTTATCTTTTACTAAAATCCTTAGAGTATCTTAATCTTCTTATATTATTTATACTTCTCTAGCGTATAGGTTTACTAGATTAGATTAATATATTAGTTATTTATAAGTATCTTACTTGTATTTATATTTTTTTTAGTTATACTTAGAAAGTACTTAGCTTCTTACTTATCTTATAGGTGTTATTCGTATCTTATATTGATATACTCTTCTTAGTTCTATTTATATTTAGATCTCTTATAAGGGAAATATCTAGATCCTATCTTATTAGAATAGTAAGTAAAGTAGTTATTATAGTAATATCCTATCTATAATAATAGTAGATAGTTTAGGTTATATAAGTATAGCTAGTATTATAGTTCTTATATTAATACTAGATCTATAATAATTAGTACCTAATTATTATTAGTATATAATAATTTATATTACTAGGTTTACTTTACTTTATATATCTAGTATTCTTTATCTTACTATTTTTTTACTAAGTAGTAGCTATCTACTAGTCTCTAGATTTCTTTTATAAATCTATCTTATACTTTAGTATTTTCTTACTTTAGCTTTAGTATTCTAAGTACTATTTTATATTTAGAAGTCTTAGGCTCTTAGTTTTCTTTCTTATTCTTATCCTAAGCTATATATACTTACTTTCCTAGATATAGTATTATCTTACGCCTATACTTTATCCTTTTCTAGTATAGCTAAAAGTATTCTAAAGTATCTATCTTAGTTTACTTCTACTTTAGCTAATACCTTTTTACGTAGCTTTATATTCCTAGTAGTATATTTATAGCTTCTACTTTATTATCTATTATAAGGTTACTTAGCTTTATAGTAATCTTATAGTAGTTATATCTCTTACTTATATCTTACTACTAGAAGTTTATAGTTTTATAATCTCTCTTCTTCTAGCTTCTTCTAGAGATTACTTCTTATTCTTCTTTTCTATTATTATCTTACCTTTTAAGTATATTAATTTATTATATAATCTTATTCTTTACTTAGTAATTCTTTACTAGGTACCCTATTTTAATATACTTATAGTATTTTTAGCTTTCTACTTTCTTAGGTTTCTTATAGTAATAGTATTTTTATTTTCCTAGGTTTACGTTATATAAGGTAGACTTTATATAAGATAACTTAATAAAGTAGTTTTAATAATTAACTAAAAAGAGTAAATAGTAGATAAAGCTATCTAAGTAAGTACTAAGTATATATACCTAGTAGCTTACTAAGCGCTAACTAAAAGTAGAAAGGTAGTTAAATATTAGTAAGTTGTAAACTTACTAATATATTAGTAAGTTCGCAATATTAGTAAGTTTACGATATTAGTAAGTTATAAACTTACTAATATATTAGTAAGTTTTATAATATTAGTAAGTTTATAATATTAGTAAGTTGTAAACTTATATTATAATATAAAGTAGTAGGTAAGCTATTATATTATACGCAATTAGGCTAAGTAATATAGCGTAGTAGGATATATAACTATTTAGTAGTAAACGCTCTAGAGTAAACGCTCTAGAGTAAACGCTCTAGAATAAGTACTCTAGAGCAAACGCTCTAGAGTAAGCACTTAGAAATAAACGCTAGATAGTAAGTATATAGGAACGTTAATAGACCTTTATAGACTATTGTATTTAGTCTCTTCTTTACTTTTTATTCTAATAGAGTATTATAACTAATACTTTAATTAGATTCTTATTTACCTATTAATACTTACGTACCTTATAATACTCTAATAAGAGCTAACTATTAATTAAGTTTAGTAATTAACTTATTTATTAACCTCGCCTATCTTATAGAAGCTTACTTACTCTTATTACTTTTATTAGGTTCTAAGGTCTTAATAACTTACTAATATTAGTACAAAAATAAAAGATATAAGAGATAACTCTCTTATACGTCTCCTTCCTTTTAAAGAGTAAATTGCTAGAGCTTAAAAAGGGCTCTAATTAACTAATAATACCTATTAGGTAGTAGTAGTAGTAGCTAGAGTTAAGGAGGTTAACTATTTTTAGAGTTAAAATCGTTATTTATAGAGTATAAAGCTAAGGTTTTTACTAATTTTAGTATAAAATTAAGACTTACGTAACTTTTATATATTAAACGTATTAACTATAAACTTTTTTCTACTACCTCTACTTTACACTAATAAAATTAAACCTAAAAGTATTTGTATATAGTATAAGGAAAGGTAAAGTTAATACTACTAAGTAACTTAATAGCGCTAGATCTCTATATAAGTACTTACTATAGATATAAGCTTTATAATAAGTAGGTTTATTAATATAAAGGACCTAGTAAGCCTAATATTTATAAGTATTAAGGAGTAGGTAGCGTAGAGTAGCCCTAGCTAGGAATTTAGTAGCTAGTCGTAAATTCTATAATAGCGAACTAGACCTACGTATAACTAGTTATAAGGGAGCGTAGTAGTTATAGCTATAGTAGTAGGGCTAACTAAAGTAAACTATTCCTACTATTTTTACACTATAATTTAGCTTTAGCTAGTAGTAAAGTTTTTTAATTACGCCTTAGAGGGCCTTTTTTACGCCTACTAATAGCTAGAGTACTTTACTAGGTTATATCTTTATTAAGCTTTATTTTAGGTATATAGTTAGTATTTTAGGCTTCTTTAAGTAGTTCTAGTAAAGGTTAAAGGTAGTAATTACGCCTTAGAGGGGGCTTTTTTTATACCTATTAGTAGGTTAAGATACCTTAATAGGTTGCGTCTTTATTAGGGCTCTATTTTTTAGGTATACGTAGAGTTAGTAGTTTAGCTTTCTCTAGGTAGTTCTAGTAAAAGTTAAAAGTAGCTTTATATTTTATAAATTCTTCTACTAGCTCTTATATAGGTTTATTATAGCTAGTTTAGTAGACTAAGTAGTACTATTTTATATATTTTCTATACTCTTTAAAGTGTACGTCTAAGATAGCTTCTACTAAGTATTCTTTATATACTACTAGTTTCTTTATTAGTAATAATAATAGAGATTAGCTATAGTAAGTCTTAGTCTAGTAAGAGCTTCTAATCCTTAGGGCGTAAGAGTTTTAAAAAAAAGACTAGAAATACGCCTATACTTAGTATCTCTTAAAGTAGTACTAGCTTATATACTCTACTATTATAGATAACTCTCTTAATAAGGTATAGGCCTACCTATTAGTAGTTTAATTTTAGAGTTAGCTAAGTAGTTCTCTAATTAGCTATACTAATATAAGCTTAGTTACTAACTTTATATACTAGTCTACTTTAGTAAGAGGTATTAGCTTAAGCTACTTACTCTTATTATACCTAGAGTATTTTTTCTTTAAAGTAGGCTACTAGGTTACTATAGGCGTTAAGTAGCTTATTAGCTTATATACGTTAGTTATATTAAGCTAGGTTTAGTTAATCTTTATTATTTTTACTAGAGTATATACTACTATAGAGGTAATACCCTAGATTTATAAGAAATAGAGTTATCTTAATAGATATATTAATAGTATTATTTACTTAGAACTTAGCTACGTTTAGCTAGGCTACCTAGTTATTTTATGCATAGTTAACGTATTACCTTAGAATAATCTCTTAAGCTTAATTTACTTACTTAGTTTAGCTATTAGTTTCTAGGTAGTATATAGTTAAAAGCTTTTACGTAATATAGAGGCGTTTATATATATAGTACTAAAATTAGTTAATAAAAGTTATCTCTCTATTAGATATAATATTTATTAGGACTCTATAAAGCTTAAAAATAGATATAAAATATTAAGTAGCTTTTTTAGGTTTTAGAGACTTATAAGAGAAGAAATAGTATCTTTTTATAAGACAGTAGTAAATTACTAGGATATATTTATAAATCTAGCTACTGTTTTTACTAGTTAGTAAGGCTTAGATATAGTCTACTAAGATATTAGTCTAGGGTACGTAGAGAATTAGTATAAGTTAGAAGTAACTAAGTTTACTATCTTATAAGTTCTTTATATAGTAGTAGATTAGGTATATATTATAAAATTACTTAATAGCTTAAAGTATCTTAAGCTAATAATAGTACTTATATATTAGATATAGTATACTATAAAGTTTTTTATAGCCTACTAACTAATAGTTATAGTATAAATTAAAGATTTAGTAGTATAGATAAGCGTTTAAGGAGATATATAGACGCGTTTTATTAACCTAAAAGTACTTTTTTTTCTTTAATCTAGTAGAGCTAATATTAGTATATAAGAAGTAGTATTTTACTTTATAGAAGGCTTTTATTAGTTTTTATTATCTACTATCTATAGTAGTAAATATAGCTTAGGCTATATAGTTTTCTAAGTACGCTATATCTAGTAATTCTTCTATTAGGCGTAAGTTAATAATATATAGTAAGAGTTCTAGGTCTAGTTCTCTATTATAAAGTAGTAGAAAATCTTCTAGTAAGTTTACTAATTTAGGTTTTATTCTTATAATATAGTAAAGGTAGGTATATACTATAGTAGCTTATTTTAGTATAAATCTATCTAGCTTTTATAAGTCTATAAGGCTTAGAGTATAAATTACTATATTTAGCGTAGGTTTTACGCCTAGGGCTAGGACTTAAAGGCTTAAGATAATTTAGTTAGCTCCTAATACTTGTAGATTAGAATTATCTATAGAGTAATCTTATAGTTAGTAGCTTAGGGCGTCTATAACCTTGTTTATATTACTAGGTGCGTATTTAATATAGAAATTAAATTAGGATAAGAATAATAACTAGTAGGCCTAGTAGTAATTAAGCTTTTTAGTTATTATAAAAGTTTCTAAATTATAGTAGTTTATTATAATATAGATTATATATAAACTACCTATAAGCTCTAGTTTCTATTCTTTAAATACTTAGATTATAGCTATAAGTTCTAGGTTATAGATATTATAATTATATTCTACTAGGGTATATTTTTTTAAGAAGAAGCTAACTAGCTATTAGATTCTATCTTAGTTTAGTTAGCTTATTACTCTACCTAAGGCCTACCTAGAGGTATTAGTTTAGATATAGATTAGTTTTAAAGAGTTAAAGTAAAGTAAGACTATACTTAACTAGAAAGTAGCTTTTAGTTTATTAAAAGCGTCTATATATTCTTAGGTAATTGTAAAAGGCTTATACTAGGTTTTTTAAAGGAGTAGCCTATCTCCTTTAGTAAGTTTAGTAATAACCTTAGACTTAATTAACTTAGTAAGTAGTAAGGTAAGGCTTAAGTAATCCTTAATAAAGCGCTAGAGAAATCTAGTATAGCTTAGAAAGGCTAGGACTTCTTTAGTAGTCTTTAGTATTTTTTACTCTTAGATAGCTTTAACTTTAAAGAGATCTATTATAATTTCTTTATTAGAGATAATTATACCTAAAAACTTAACTAAGGTAGCAAAGAAGCTAGATTTTTTAGAGTCTATATAGAAGCTTTACTTTTTTAGTTATATAAGTACTTTATAAATATACTAGATATAGTCTATTTTATTATTAGAGTATATTAAGATATTATCTATATATATAGTATAGAAGTTATCTAAATATTCTAGTAGGGCTAAGTTAATAGTATACTAGAAAGTAGCTAGTACGTTAGTAAAGCTAAAAAGTACTACCTTATAGGTATATATACTAAAATAGGTAATAAATATAGTTAGCTATATTAAATTTAGGGCGATACGTAAGTAGTAAAAGGCGTATATTATATTAAATTTAGAGAAAATCTTTACTTTATTTAAGTAGGCTAGTATTTCCCTAATAAATAGAATAAAGTACTAGTCTTTAATAGTAGATTTATTTAGCTTGTAGTAGTTTATATAGACTTATAAGCTACTATCTAGTTTAGCTATAATTAGTAAGTTATTCTTAGCTAAGGAGCTGTATTTACTAATAAAGCCCTTACCTTCTATTTCTTAGATATATTTCTAGATTACTTTATCTTATTTTTTAGTAAAAAAGTAAAGTTTAGTGTCTAGAATTTTTACACTAGGTTTAAAAGTAATTTCTAGGTTATATAGCTTATAAGAGAGAAGTTCCTTAGTAGCTTTTTTATTAAAATAAAGTATTAGGTCTTAATATAGTTAGAGTAGTTTTATAAATAAGATATCTTTAAGCTTTACTATAAGTAGTAGTTTATAAAATTACGTATAATCTACTTTTTTAGCTACTTTATAGTAGTATACTAGTAGTAGTATTCTATCTAAGGTAAGTACTATAAGTATATATCTACTTCTTCTAGTAAAGGCCTTAATTATACAATAACTAATAGTTTAAATATCTATTAACAAGTTTTATTTATACTTATTAGGGTACTTACTTAGGGGCTCTATAAGAGTAGATAATAGTTTAAGTACTAGCTTCTTTAAAGCTATAGTAGAGTAATATCTAGGTATACTATAGTATACTACTAAGAAGATTTTGTTAGTTATCTAGTAGTACTATTAGTAGTAAGTATTAGAGAATAATAATATTCTATAGTAGTAGTTAGGTTTAATAGTATAAGCCTTATACTATATAAATCCTAAAATAAAGTTAAATTAGCTTACGTTTTTAATAATATAAGTAGAGGTCTATTTAATATATACGCTTACTTATAAGGAAAACTTAACTTAATACGTAATAGACTTAAATAGAGAACTATTATATCTTTTATAGATAATAAGTTAAGGTAGCTAGATAGTTTATAATTTTATAGTTTTCTAGGTAAATTTTTATTAAATAAAGTTTACGTTAGCTCTATTATTAGCTAGGGTTCTAGCTATATAGGGTGCTATAAGGTCTTTACTTAAGAAGCTAGTAAATAAGAATTAGTTTAGCTTAGCTTCTATTAGATTAGTTAGTAGTTTCTTATACTAGACTATCTATATTCTATAGGTAAGTATATAGGATATAGCTATACTAAAAGTTATACTTTAGTAGTTAATTACGCTCTTCTAGTTTATATAATCTCTAGGTTAAGGCTTTAGGCCTAGGGAACGTTGTTTTCTAAATCCTAGTCTAAGTTAGGCTCTAGTTCTAGCTCTATATCTAGTTAGGGGTTATATTTAAAGAATTAGTTCTCTATTTCTATATCTATTTTAGAGTCTATTACTATATAAGTAGCTATATAGTAGTTTATAGTATTAGTAGGTATCTTAGATCTAGTAGCTTTTATTTATTTATAAGTAGTATAGTCTAGCTTCCTAATACTTATCTTTCTATAGCCTTAGTATAAAATTATTTTAGAGTTCTTAGTTTTAATTATAGTAGCTTTTTTACTAGTATTATAAGGTTATATACTTAATATAGATTTAGGGCCTAAGAGCTTATTAGTCTTAGAGATCTTAAACTTTATTAGCTAAACTAACTCTAAATATTATTTACCCTCCTATAAGTTATATCTTATAACCTAAAAGCCTATTAGCTACTCTTTCTTACTTCTCCTCCTTAATAGTTTACTTCTTTATAAGCTCTTAGTACTTATATTTCTTTAGTAACTACCTACTCTTTTTTTACTATTCTTTTCTTTATAATACTCTACTATATACTTTCTCTCTTAAATAGAGCTTAGTCCTATTAAGCTACTATACTTAATTAAGAGCTTTTAGCCTAGAGAGAGAGTAAAACCTACTTTAACCTATAAACTCCTTTCTTATTTTATTAGCTACAAGGTACTTAAACTATTAGATCTAAAATAATTTAGATTTATAATTTAGCCCTACCTTATAAATAGTCTAGTATCTAGCGCTAACTATATATATAGTTAGAGAGTAACTTAGGCTTTTTAGCTAAAATATTAATATTAACAAAAGAGAATAAAGATATTAAGTCTCTAAGAGCTTTCTTCCTCTTAAATAACTTATAGCCCTTTAGGTATTAATTACTATATATTATCTATAAACTACTAATCTAACTCTAGCTATAGCTACAACCTACTTAGGCTTACTCTAAGAGAACGCTAGCTTTATTAGCACTATTACCTATATAAAGCTTAAGTTATACTACCTCTATTTTCTTATATTAGCTATTATTTTTATTTTAGAGCGTCTATAGCTTAGGACTTTAAAAATACTACTTTTATCTTCTACTTATAATACTTTTTTCCTAAGAGCTCTAGATCTAATATCTAAGAGGTCGTTTATAGAGTATTTATATAGTTTCTAGGTTATTTAATAAAATTTTTGTATAGACGTGTTATATAGCTTGTAGTAGTAGCTACCTATCTTCTTACTATTTCTTTTTACGCACGTTTTATAAGCTATAGTAGTTTTTACCTTTTTATAATAGTTCTTTTACTTAATATATCTTTACTTACTAAATTCTTCTCTTACTTATTAATTTTTAATAGCTAGCTCTTTTCTTATATATATATATTTATTAGTTAAGCTAGTATAAGGCTTTTAGGCTCTATATTTAAATGTTTTTACTAGTAGTTAGGCTCTTATAGTTATTTACTTCTATAATTTTTAGTAAAGTTATAAATACTCTCTAAAAGCGTACTTAAACTTTATCTCCTTATTTTTTATTCTATTTTCTTTTTCTCTTCTTTAAGCTTATCTTAGCTACTCTATACTCTTTTACTAGTTTCTTAGCTCTATTCTTTTATTTACTTTCTACTTTAATTATTATAGTTACTCTTAACTTCTAACCTAAGTTTTATATAGCTAGCTAGCTTAGCTAGAGTAACTATAGTAGTAATAATCTTTCTTAGCTACCTTGTAACTTAGGTAGACTACCTTTAAGTTACTATTAAACTAAGAGTAGGGCTTCTTACTCTATTTCTATAATATATTATTTTTAGTATAAGAGTAAGTATCTATCTTTCTTACCTATAGGCTCTTAGGTCTTACTAACTACGCTTTTCTCTTAGTTATTACTTATTTCCTTAACTACTCTCTCTTACTTAACTTACTTTATAACCTTTTTAACTAAGCTCTTAATATCTTTAAAGAGTATAACTTTAGCTAGCTTCTTTCTTTTATCTAAGAGTTTATATATACTTACTATAATAAGTATAAGAATAGAGCTTACTAGTAGAATAGTCTCTATAATATTTATTCTTATAACCCTAATAGCTTTTTCTATACTTCTAATAGCTTTTAGTCTCTCTTTTACTAGCTATACTATTAGGTACGCTATTATAAGAGTTAAAGAATACTTACTTAAAACTTTTTAGCTACTTAGGCTACGTACTTATAAGATCCTTCTTTAATTAATAATCTTTAAGAGATATAAGCCTATTATAAGGCTATAGTCTATATAGGTTAGTATACTTAGAAGACTATTAGCTTTTATAGGGCCTTACTACTAGAGCTACTACTACTAGGCTCTAATAAGGCTATAGCTTATAGTTCTAAAGAAGAAAGTAATTGTAGCTATACTACCTATATTTGTAGTAGTATTAGATACTCTATTTTCTTTAATAATAAAGGTATTATCTACTTTAATAGCTTCTATATTTATTATTATATTTAGGGCTATAATTATAAGTTAAGTAAGTCTTTAACTTTATTTTTCTTTTTACTTAATCTTATCCTAATAGTCTTTTAGAGCTTAGCTAACGCGTTTTTAGTAGTCTAGTAGCTAAACGTAAGTAAGTACTTTTTTAAGTTAAAGGTTTTACTAAGAGTTACTACTATATTACTAAGCTCTTTAAGTAAGAGCGTACTTACGCTAATACTTTTATTCTTATAGCTACTTAGTCTTCTAGCTACTTTATTACTACGCCCTTTACGCGTAATACTATAGTAGCTAATATTTAGTATCTTATTTACTAAAACGTTTCTCTAAGTTATTAAGTAGCCTATAGGTATCTTTTTATAACGCCTAGTAAACTAGTACGTTTTTATAGGCTTAGAGCTTACCTAGTAGTATATAGTATAGATAAGCTTAAAGATAATAACTCTAAGACTTCTAGTTATCTTTATAGCCTTACTAATAATCCTTTTTACTAGTAAGCCTATAGCTAGCGTCTTTAGGGTTGTACTATACCTAAGAGTAAGTCTAATAATTTTCTACCTACTATTTTCTCTATAGTAGATAAGGCCCTTGTTTATTAAGTTCTCTCTAGTTTCTCTTACTCTTTATCTTTTTCTAGTATTAGTAAACACTCTTAAAGCGCTTCTTCTAGTAGTTTTAGCTTACTTTTAAGCTTTTATACTACTCTAAATTCTCTCTATTAACTACTAGCTCTTTAGGCCTTATAAGGTACGCCTTTACGCCTTTCTTACTTTACTAACCTAGAGTTAGATATAAGTTACCTAGGTCTTAATAAAAGTTTAGAATATACTTATAAATACTTTATTAAGTTTTTTACTACTTTTACTTTTACTTTTAGCTACTATCTAACTACTCTTTTAACTTCTCCTCTTTGTACTCTACTTTCTAGTAGTAGTATTCTTACTCTAGTCTATTCTTAATTTAATATAATAAGTTTAGGCTCCTCTACTTCTCTTTCTAAGGGCCTTTAGTTTTTTATTTTTATACTCTTTTTACCTCTTTAGTATTCTTTTAGCCTTTTACTTTAAGATCTTTAGTTTTAGAATTAGGATTACTATTATACTTATTATCTAAGTAGTATTTACTTTTAGCTACCTAGGTTTAGTCTTAGAAGTCTTCTTACTACTTAAGCTTTTTCTTCTAGTTCTAAAGATAGTAATTAGTAATAATAAGTAATATAGGGTTTTTCTTCTTAGTATTTAAATACTAAGGCCTTTTTAGTTATTTATTTTTAGAGAAAATTAACTAAGTTCTTTTTCTCTTATTACTAATTCTCTTATTTACTTATAATACCTACTTATTCCCTCTCCTATTTAAAATTTTTAGCTAATCTTTAGCTAAAATTAATTTCCTTATTAGGTTTCTTTTATACAAAGAATTTAAAGTTAGCTAAATTAAATTTAGGCTTTTATACTAGGATTTAAACTAATTATAGCTAATAAGTTTATACTAGTAATAGTAAGTCCTATCTATATTATTCTTGTACTTACTTACTTTACTTTCTAAATACTAGCTCTATTAGTACTAGTTTGTCTAATACTCCTTTAGGTTACTCTTTAGCGTTAAGTAAAGCTTACTCTTCTTTTTATCTAACTATAAAATCTTTAGCTTTTAGCTCTAAATTTTCTAAGATATTTATTAGTTCCTACTAGCTTCGCTAGTAGAATTCTACTACTCTTACTCTTAGAGTATAGTTTCTAAACTTTATACTATCTAGGTTAGTAAGCTAGTACTATTTAGAGGGATATAACTAGATAACTTAATAAGGGCCCTTCTACTAAGGTTAGAGTTTCTACTATCTAGATTTATTCTAGTTACTAAATAAGTTTTAGATAAGTACTAATATTCTCTTAAGTATATTTTTTATATATAATATCCTTTTAGTATTAAACTATTCTTTACTTTCTTCTCTTAGCCTAATTATACAATCTATAGCTTTTTAGAGTCTATTATTATATTTATTAAACTACTAGGCTTATAATACTAAGAGTATAGTAGTATTATAAACTTCTAACTATAAGAGAGTTTACTATATAGAGACGTAGAGTTTAATAGGTAGGACTTATTCCTAGCTATATATAAGGTATATTAGTATCTCTCTAGTACTATATTTTACTATAACTCTATCTACTTATAGCGCGTAGAGTAGATTATCTACCTAATTACCTTTAATCTTTTAGAAGGTAGCTACTAACTCTTTATAGCCTCTTTTAATTATTCTTTAGCTTTAAGAGTAATAAGTACTTCTAATAACCTTTTAGGTACTATATAAGTAAGTAAAGTTAGTAACTAGTCCTTTATTTTCTAGTCTTCTATCTACTATTATTTTAAATAGTACTTCTTATCTTAAGAATATATCTTGTTTTAAGAACTTTATAATAACTTCTAATATATTAACTTTAAGAGCTTTAGCCTCTATATATAAGCTTATAAAGTCTTAATATATAATTATATATCTTTTACTTCTTTTACTATTAGGTATATAAACTATATCTAGTATAATCTATTTCTATAGGACTTTAGGTCCTTAATTTAGGTATAGCTCTTCTTTTACTATCTAAGGTAAATAAAATTAATATTCCTAGTAAGATTTTATATAGGTTTCTATATCTTTAAATATATTTAGCTAGAAATATTACGTCTAGATCTTTCGCTATATTCCTTCTTAGCTTTAGTATCTACTTTTATTATATAGTACTTTTAGAATCTCTAGCTACTCTTTTTTCTTATCTACTACTCTTTTTAGTAAGTACTATTTAGAGCTCTTAGCCTATAAAAGTCTTTATATAATATAATAGGCCTCCTATTGTTAACTATAGGTACCTGTCTTAGAAGAGTTAGTAGATTATAAGGTAATAATAAAAGTTTGTGTAGGGATCTACAATAACTATAAACAATAGAAGATGTTTTGTAACTGTCTTGTATTAGCGTTCTGTAGTTAAAGGATTAAATTGCTAATACTATCCTAACGATGCGTATTGCTACTAACTATATAGTAATAATATCTTAGCAGCTTCGTTACTTCGTATTTGCTAAGATCGCGAATTTACGAATTTGTTATATAATAGCTTCGTAGCTTCGTGTTTACTAAGATCGCGAATTTATAAATCTATTACGTATCTATATTGTAGTTAGCTTCCTAATTAAACTTATTGTCCTATAGGTCGTTACCTTACTTATCCTATGCTTCGTTAGTAGCTAAGCGTAGACTAATTAGTTCTATTTTAGTTTCTCTTGTTACTACTATAACACTATTCTCTCTTTTACGTAGTCCTTTATTTCTCTATACTAGTACTAAGGTTATTAATCCTATTTCTTTGTTAATCTTTAGTTCTTTATTATTCTCTATACTATCTTAGTCCTATTGTAATAAACTTCTCCTTGTAGCTCGTATTATTTATAATAGGGTTAAGATATTCCTATGTCGTTGTTGTACTAAATTAGGTCTTACTTATCTTATGTTTTTAAAGGATAGTAAACACTATAACGAGTGTATTCTCGCTAATATCTAGTATAAGTGTGTTTCCTCTAGGGTTTCGCTTATAGAGTGTGAGTGTTCGATTTCTATATAGTCTCCTTCTACTAAGTTGTATAGGGCGAGCCGTTAATAGAGCTTAAGCACAATTATTATTATAGCTTACTACTACTAAGGCTAAGCGCAAGTTAACTCTTTATAAGCTAGTAGAGCTTTATTCCTATATTAAGCGTCTTTAGAAGATAAAGGCTTATAATAACGCTAAGTTGTCTAAATAGTCTTGTACCTTAGAGGCTAAATTAGATTTAGATAATGTAGTAGAGGTTACTCTAGCTCTTGTTACATTAGGCGCTCTTATTACTTCTCTGTCTAGTAATAGTATTATTAGTTTTCTTAACTCGCTACTAGGCGTTCTAGAGGGTTTTAACTTTAGAAGTCCTCTAGTTTCTTAGGGTAATTAAGGTTGTCTTCTAGTTCCTATATTTCTTCCTATAGTTGTCTTTTTTTGTTTGTACCTATCTATTTTACTAGATAGTAGTTCTTGCTATTATAGAACTAGTGTGCTAGGATTTCTTTTACTTCCTATTCTTCTTATTCTCTATACGTATCTACTTTGTATACTAGTAGTTCTACGTTTTGTAGTACTATCTTAAGTAGTGCTACGTAGAAGGTTAGGTGTATCCTTATTTTGTTTAGTAGCTTTAGTTTAAATATAACTAGTGTAACTTCTTTCTTAATTTTGTATAGTCTTATCTTAACGTAGTCTAATTTTAAACTTAGTCTCTTGCTCTTAATGTTTTTTCGCACTAACTATACTTTTTCTCTCTCTCTAAATTAGGGTCCTTCTTTATACTTCTTGTTATAGTACTTAGCTATGCGATTATATAGGAATTCTGCGTCCTATCTTAGTTAATCCTATATATTCTTAAGTCTATTAGCGAAGTTTTCTCTTCTTAGGGACTAAGATATTTCTAGTCTTAGTATTCTATATACACTAGGGTTAAATCTATAGTTTGTAAAGAAAGGTAATACTCCTATTATCTTATTCTTTGCGCTGTTAAATGCTAACTATGCTATAGGTAGTAGCTGTACCTAGTTGTTCTAGTTGTAGTTAAGGTAGTATCTTAAGTATTATTCTACTGTTTAATTTATGCGTTCTAATTATCTATCTATCTATAGGTAGTATGCTATTAATATTGTATATTTAATTCCTAATTGTGCTGTTATCGTTCCCTATAGTTTTAATGTAAATCTTACGTCTCTATCTATTATAATCTTGTCTAGTAGTCTATATTAGCTAATTACGGTTCCTAGAACCTAGTGTGCTACGACTTCTATTCTACTTTTCTCTTTGTATAGTCTAAAGTATAAGTACTTTGTAAGTTTATCTACTATTATTAGGATTCTATTATACTTAACTCTTAATATTAGGTCTTTTAACTTAGGTAGTTTTGTAATAAAATCTATTGTAATAACTCTCTATAGTTATTCTAGTACTTTTACTAGTTATAACTTTCTATATAGTATATACTTACTGTGCTTATTTCTTTAGTATTCTATATAATCTCGTAGTACTTCTATTACTAGTTGTCTTGCTCTTAGGATATAGTAATCTCTTAGTAGTCTATCTAGTGTTTTGTTAATTCCTTAATATCTATATACTAGTAGTTTATAGAACTGTCGTATAAATTCTCTTTATATTCTTCCTAGAATGTACGTTCTTTTATAGGCTTTTGTAAGACTTTCTTTAATCTTAAGTTTCTCTATTTTTTTAGGGGCTTTTCTTGTTTCTTCTCGAATCTATTTATCTAGCTCGCTACTCTTTCTTTTAAGTATTGCGGCTATTTTAGGTGTGTTTAGGACTAAATATCCTTCTTCGTTCTTAATTAGAACTGTGCTAGTAGCGCTTACTTCTTCTTGTAAGTCTAGTCTTTTACTAAAGGCGTCTACGAATTAGTTATCTTTCCCTTTTATATATATTATTTCTATGTTAAATATTAATAGAAACTCCTACTATCTTGTATAGCGTTATAATAGTTCTTTATTTGTTATAAATCTTATAAAGTTCTTATAGTCTATATAAACCTTTATCTAGTATTTTACTCCTTGTAAATATACTCTCTATTACTTAAATACTTTGTATATTACTAGTATCTCTTTGTCGTAAATTAGATAGTTAAGCTCTGCTAGCTTTATTTTCTTAGAAAAGTATTTAACTAAATACTCCTTGTTAGTTTCTAGATCTTCTTATATTAGTGCTATTCTATAGACTAAGTTAGACGCGTCTATCTTTACTACTACTAGTAGGTCTAGGTTATATATTCTAATAACTAGGTTTTCTGTAAACTTTCTTTTAATTTTCTTAAATACTTTATTGTATTCTCTCGTCTACTTAAATAGCGTATCCTTTTTTATAAGTCTAGTTATTAGTTCTATATCTTCTAACTATCCTATTATTAACTTTCTGTAAAAGTTAGCTAACCTATAAAATTGTTGTACCTCTTTTAGGTTTTTTAGTATTAGCTATTTGTTAATTAATCTAATCTTCTCTAGGTCGATCTTGATTTTTCCTAGTTTAATAATAAATCTAAGGAAGTCTATTTTCTTTGTATAAAATTCGCATTTTCTTATTTTTAAGAATAGTTTGTTTTCTACTAGCTTCTCTAGTACTTTATGTACGTGTTGTACGTGTTCTTCCTCTATTTCTAAAAATATAAGGATGTTATCTAGGTATGCAAATATAAATACGTCTAAGTACTCTCTTAGTACTATATTAATCCTTTCTTAGAATGCTGCTAGTGCGTTTGTTAAGCTAAATAGTATAACTAGATATTTGTATAGTCTATACTATATTCTAAACGCTGTCTTCTATTTGTCTCCTTTTTTAATTCTAATCTAGTAGTACGCGTTCTAAATATCTAGTTTTGTAAAGATTCTTGCTTTTTGTAATCTATCTTGTATTCCGTCTATTTATAGTAATAGGTATCGGTTCTTATTTATAATTGCGTTAGTTTTCCTAAAATCTACGTAGGGTCTCTTATTACTCGTTCCCTTCTTATCTACAAATATAAGTCTGTGCACTACTAAGGATTTAGATTCCCTTATCTATCCTTTTTTTATTGTATTCTAGATAAATGTTTGTTTAATTTTAGACTCTTCTTCTATTTTCTAGTAGACTAGGCTCTATCCTACGTCTTTACCTTCTACTAGTTCTATCGCTAGGTCCTATAGTTAATATTCTAGAAGGTAATCTTTAGGTTCTATAAGTTATTTTTCCTATTTCTTATACTCTTTAGGGAATTCTCCTTTATAAGTGCTTATATTAGCTTTTAACGTGTCTATTCTATAGTAGTTAATTTTTCCTATTCTCTAATTAATCTATAGGTTAGTTATTTGTAACTATAGTATTCCTAGTATTATATCTTGTTTGTTATTAATTGTCGTTATATCTATAACTATATTCTTAATTGTTATTCCTTCTAGTTTTAATGTAGAGGGAACTATTTTAAATCTAATAGGTTCTTAGAATAGTTTTCCTTTGATTGTGCTTAATTGTTAAGGATATTTCTTTGTTATATACTTTATTCCTTGTATTTCTACAAACTTCTTTAATATAAAGTTTCTTGTAGCTCTGCTATTAATTATTAATTGTACTTTTCTTTCCTAGTAAGTACTTATTTTTGTAATATATAGGCCTCCTACGCCTTTTAGCTGTTTTTACTTAGGCTTTTTTATAAACTATCTATCTTTCTTAGGCTATAGGCTTACTTTAAGCTTGTGTTCTTTATGTTTTAAGTATTTATCGTATATACACTTGTACTATAGTCCTCCTTAGACGTATTTTTTAGATAGTTTTAGACTAGGTCTTACTACTACGTATTTATCTTCTAGGATTATTTCCTATCCTTAGATATCTTCTACTAGGATTACTCTTGTATAGTTATAGCCTCTTCTCTGTGTAGGCTATATATTGTTGTTTACTTTAGAGTTTCTATATATAATATAATTCCTATCTAGGTATAATATCTATAATGCTTTAAAGTGTACTAGATATTTTAGATCTATTATTTTGTTATCCTCTTCCTAGTACTTATCTTTTCTAGGTGTATCTATTGTTAGGATATAGTATACTACTAGTACTCTTAGTGTGTAGGCTTTGTTAATCTATCGCGTTTCTCTTATAAGGTGCTACTATTCTTTTTGTATAGGTATTCTCCCTACTATAACTATATATTACTTTATCTATTCTTAAAATAGTATAAACTTTATTTCTTTAGGATTGCGTTCTTTCTAGTTTTTATACGCTTCCTCTATACTTATAACTATTAAGTATATTTAAACGAATCTCTATTCTTTATTTTGTTCTTTTATATCTATTATTATGTAGCTATTGTAGCTATATATATCTAGCTAGGTATACTCTATACTTCTTATACTAGCTTATCTTTTGCTTTCTTACAGTTCTTTAGAAGAAGCTATAGTAGTCTCTTTATCTAGTGCTCGTTCTTTAGCCTAGATTAATAGAGTCTAGGGTTCTTCCCCTTCTAAATCTTCTATTAGTAGGTCTATTATATAGGCTATTTCTTCTAGCTATACTTTTGTTCTACTTTCTTTTATTGCAGCTACTCTATATCTCTATTTCTATAGGAACTATACTACTCCCTATTTACTAAAAAGATATATGTAGTAGTTGTTGTTATAACAAAAGGTCTAATAGAGTATTGTATATTATACTTCTTTACTCTCTACTACCTTCTCTTAAGGTTTAGCTTATGCTTTTAGTACTTCTTTCTTGTTCTTAGTTATTTTTAACTAAGTTTCCTTATCTTTTCTTAGGTCCTTACTTCTACAGTCTTTTACGAAGTGTCCTAGTTTCTTGTATTTATAGTATACTATATCTCTTTTCTTTTATAATTAGTAGTCTTTCGCGTAGTAGCCTTTCTTACTATAGTTAAAGTACGTAAAGTCTTTGTTCTTCTTCCTCTTCTTGTCCTTATTAGCGTCGAGGATTATAGGGTCTCCCTTATCTTAATTCTAGGTGTAACCTCTATACTTATTCTTCTTCTATTCTTAAAGATCGTTGTTAATTTGTATTACCTATTATTTTAGAGCTTCTAGCGTTTAGGGTTTTTCTATGTAAATTATTTTGTATTAGATTTTTAAGTTTAGTCCTTGTTTAAATTATAATATTAAGGCTAACTTATTCTACTCTATATTTTACAATAGTTATTTAAACTATAATATATACTCTAGAACACTCTAGCTTTGTATAAGCTTTTCTAGCTGTTCTTCGGCTTATTAGGTAACGTCTATGTCTCTAAATACTACTCTTATTTATCTAGTAAAGTATTTGTAACTTCTAAAGATAGCTCTTGTTTTATCCTTTTAGGTTATTAGAGCGTGTGTCGTATAGTCTGTCTAGTAGGGTTTAAACTATCTTATTGTATTTTCTTTAAGATACATTCTAATATATATTACCTTCTTTTCTTCTATATTAAAGTATAGTACTTATACGTCTATCTAGAGTTGTGCTAAGGCTATAAAGAGTCTTAGTTTTTCTCTTATTCTATTAAACTTCTTAAGGATAGGTATCTTAGGTAGTTTTTTTGTTGCACTTATTTCTAGTTGTTAGGTAATTAATTCTATCTAGTTCTAGCCTTTAATAATAGCTTTAATTTATACTTTATTCTATTTTAAATAGTCTTGTAGTTCTTTGTTCTACGTTTCTAGTGCTTTAATTACTATCTTTATATCCTCTTTATTATTAATTAGTTTGTTTATACAATCCTTAATTGTTTCCTATATAGTGCTATCTAACTTATAACTACTCCTAGGGGCTTTACTTATTAAGCTTTCTACTATCGTATTAGCTAGACCGTGCGCTACTTACGCTTTGCTTCTCGCAATAACTAAATTAGTAAGGTGTAACAGGCCTCTTGTCGTTAACTATAGGTACTTATCTTAGAAGGGTTAGTAGATTATAAAGTAATAATAAAAGTTTGTATAGGGATCTATAATAACTATAAACAATAGAAGATATTTTGCAACTATCTTGTATTAGCGTTCTATAGTTAAAGGATTAAATTGCTAATACTATCCTAATAATGCGCATTACTACTAACTATATAGTAATAATATCTTAGCGGCTTTGTTACTTTGTATTTACTAAGATCGCGAATTTACGAATTTGTTATATAATAGCTTCGTAGCTTCGTGTTTACTAAGATCGCGAATTTACGAATCTGTTACGTATCTATATTGTAGTTAGCTTCCTAATCGAACTCGTTGTCCTATAGGTTATTACCCCGCTTATCCTATGCTTTGTTAGTAGCTAAGCGTAGACTAATTAGTTCTATCTCGGTTTCCCTTATTACTACTATAACACATTACTACTAACTATATACTTATACTTCTTAGCTAGCTTTATACTTTATATTTACTAAGATCGCGAATTATAAATTTATTATATACTTAGCTTTATACTTTATATTTACTAAGATTATAAATTGTAAATTTATTACGTATCTCTATTATAGTTAGCTTCTTAATTAAGTCTATTACCTTATAGGTTATATATATTATTGTTATCTATAGTAAGGCTAATTAGCTTAAATTAGTTTTCTCTTATTATAACTATAATACTATTCCCCTCTTTAGGTAAGTTCTTATTTCTCTACCCTAGGCCTAAGGTTATTTGTCTAGTTTTTTTATTTATTTCTAATTCTTTATTATTCTCTATATCTTTATATTCTAATTATAATATACTTCTTCTTATTACTTATATTACTCGTAATAGGGTTAAAATATTTCTATACGCCTATTATACTTAGTTAAAGCTTACTTATCTTATATCTTTAAAGGATAGAAAATACTATAATAAGTGTATTCTTGCTAATATTTAGTATAAGTATACTTCTTCTAGTATTTCTCTTATAGAGTATAAGTACTCTATTTCTATATAGTCTCTTCTTACTAAGTTATATAGGGCGAGCTATTAACTAAGCTTAAAAGATACTATTATTATAGCTTATAGAGGCTAAAGCTAAGTATAAGCTAACTTTTTATAAGCTAGTAAATCTTTATTCTTATATTAAGTGTCTTTATAAGATAAAAGCTTATAATAACGCTAAATTATCTAAATAGTCTTGTACCTTAGAGGCTAAAATAGACCTTAAGGACGTAGTAGAGGCTACTCTTACTCTTATTATATTAAGCGTTCCTAGCGTCTCTTTATTTATTATTAGTAATACTAATTTTCTTAGTTTACTATAAAGCGCTCTAGAAAGTTTTAACTTTAGAACTCTTCTAGTTTCTTAGAGTAGTTAAGATTATCTTTTAGTTCCTATATTTCTTCCTATTGTAACGGGCCGCTTATATTATACCTATAACACCTATAGTTACCCTTTCTTATTAATTCTTATCTATTTTACTAGATAATAGTTCCTCCTATTATAGAACTAGTATACTAAGATTTTTTTAACTTCTTATTCCTCTTATTCTCTATATATATCTACTTTATATACTAGTAGTTCTACGTTTTATAGTACTATCTTAAGTAGCGCTATATAAAAGGTTAGGTATATCTTTAACTTATTTAGTAGCTTTAGTTTAAATATAACTAGCGTAACTTCTTTCTTAATTTTATATAGTCTTATTTTAACGTAGTCTAGTTTTAAACTTAGTTGTTTACTTTTTACGATTTTCCTTACTAACTATACTTTTTCTCTTTTTCTAAATTAAGGTCTCTTTTTATACTTCTTATTATAGTACTTAGCTATTTAATTATATAGGAATTCTACGTTTTATCTTAGTTAATTATATATATCTTTAAGTCTATTAGTAAAGTTTTCTCTTCTTAGAGACTAAGATACTTTAGATTTTAGTATTCTATATATATTAGGGTTAAATCTATAGTTTATAAAGAAGGGTAATATTCTTATTACTTTATTTTTTACGCTGTTGTATACTAACTATACTATAGGTAGTAACTATACCTAATTGTTTTAGTTGTAGTTAAGGTAGTATCTTAAGTACTATTCTATCGTCTAGTTTATATATTCTAATTATCTATCTATCTATAGATAATATACTATTAATATTGTATATTATACTCCTAATTATACTATTATTATTCTCTATAGTTTTAATATAAACCTTACGTCTCTATCTATAATAATCTTATCTAGTAGTTTATATTAACTAATTATAGTTCCTAGAACCTAGTATATAGTAACTTCTATTCTACCTTTTTTTTTATATAGCCTAAAGTATAAGTACTTTATAAGTTTATCTACTATTATTAGGATTCTATTATACTTAACTCTTAATATTAGGTTTTTTAACTTTAGTAACTTTGTAATAAAGTCTATTATAATAACTCTTTATAGTTATACTAGTACTTCTACTAGTTATAGTATTCTATATAGTATATATATACTATACTTATTCCTTTAGTATTCTATATAATCTTGTAGTACTTCTATTACTAATTATCTTACTTTTAGAATATAGTAGTATTATAGTAATCTATCTAAGGTTTTATTAATCTCTTAGTATCTATATACTAGTAATTTATAAAATTGTTATATAAATTCTCTTTATATTTTCTTTAGAATATATATTCTTCTTAAATTTCTAGTTTCTCTATTTCTTTAGATACTTCCTACGTTACTTTCTAAATCTATTTATCTAGCTCGCTACTCTTTCTTGTAAGTGTTATAGCTATTTTAAGTATATTTAGAATTAAATATCTTTCTTTATTCTATACTAGAACTATACTAGTAGCGTTTACTTCTTCTTATAAGTCTAGTCTTCTACTAAAAGTATTTATAAATTAATTATCTTTCCCTTTTATATATATAATTTCTAAATTAAATATTAATAAGAATTCTTACTATCTTATATAGCGTTATAATAAGTTCTTATTTATTATAAATCCTATAAGATTCTTATAGTCTATATAGACTTTTATTCTATATTTTACTCTTTATAAGTATACTTTCTATTACTTAAATACTTTATAGATTACTAATATCTCTTTATTATAAATTAAGTAGTTAAGCTCTACTAGCTTTATTTTCTTAGAGAAGTATTTAACTAAGTATTCTTTTTTAGTCTTAAAGTCTTCTTATATTAGTACTATTCTATAGACTAAGTTAGATACGTCTATTTTTACTATTACTAGTAGGTCTAGGTTATATATTCTAATAACTAGATTTTCTATAAACTTTCTTTTAATTATATTAAATACTTCGTCGTATTCCTTTATCTATTTAAATAGCGTATCTTTCTTTATAAGTTTTGTTATTAGTTCTATATCTTTAGACTATCCTATTATTAACTTTCTATAAAAGTTTACTAATCTATAAAATTACTATACCTCTTTTACGTTTTTTAGTATTAGCTATTTGTTAATTAATTTAATCTTTCTTAGATTTATCTTAATTTTTCCTAGTTCTATAATAAATCTAAGGAAGTCTATTTCTTTTATATAGAACTTGTATTTTCTTATCTTAAAAAATAATTTATTTTCTACTAGTTTCTCTAGTACTTTGTATATATATTATACGTATTCTTCCTCTATTTCTAAGAATATAAGAATATTATCTAGGTATATAAATATAAATACGTCTAAGTACTCTCTTAGTACTATATTAATTCTTTATTAGAAGGCTACTAGTGCGTTTATTAAACTAAAGAGTATAACTAAGTATTTATATAGTCTATACTACGTTCTAAATACTATTTTCTATTTATTACCTTCTTTAATTCTAATTTAGTAGTAAGTATTCTAGATATCTAGTTTTGTAAAGATTTTTACTTTTTATAGCTTATCTTGTATTCTATCTATTTATAGTAAAGGGTATTAATTCTTGTTTATAACTATATTTGTTTTTCTAAAGTCTACGTAAAGTTATTTTTTTTTTATTTTCTTTTTATCTACAAATATAAGTCTATATACTACTAAGGATTTAGATTCTTATATTTATCTTTTTCTTATTACTTTTTTAATAAATACTTATTTAATTTTAGATTCTTCTTCTATTTTTCTATAGACTAGGCTCTATCTTACGTTCTTTCTTTCTTCTAGTTCTATTACTAAATCCTATAGCTAGTATTCTAGAAAATAGTCTTTAGGCTCTATAAGCTATTTCTCCTATTTCTTATATTCTTTAGGGAATTTTCCTTTACAAGTATTTATATTAGCCTTTAATATATTTGTTCTATAGTAATTAATTTTTCCTATTCTTTAATTAATATATAGGTTAGTTATCTATAACTATAGTATACCTAGTATTATATCTTGTTTGTTTTTAATTATTGTTATACTTATAACTATATTCTTAATTATTATCTCT
Organism: Ophiosphaerella korrae; assembly: GCA_028456385.1. Lineage (NCBI taxonomy): Eukaryota > Fungi > Ascomycota > Dothideomycetes > Pleosporales > Phaeosphaeriaceae > Ophiosphaerella > Ophiosphaerella korrae. Next base: position 259,775 of record JALNQF010000042.1, on the reverse strand, counting down.
TCTAGTTCTAGTATAGAGAGAACTATTTTAAACCTAATAGGTTCTTAGAATAGTTTTCTTTTAATTATACTTAGTTATTAAGGGTACTTTTTTACTATATAATATATTCTTTATATTTCTATTTACTTCTTAGATATAAAGTTTCTTATAGCTCTACTATTAATTATTACTTATACTTTCTTTTCTTAATACGTACCTATTTTTATAATATATAGGCCTCTTATACTTTCTAGCTATTCTTGTTTAGGTATTTTCTTAAATTATCTATCTTTCTAGAGCTATAGCTCTACTTTAAGTTTATATTCTTTATATTTTAAGTATTTATTATATATGTATTTATACTATAGTCCTCTTTAGACGTATTTCTTAGATAGTTTTAGTCTAGGCTTTATTACTATATATCTATCTTCTAGGATTATTTCTTATCTTTAGATATCTTCTATTAGAATTACTCTTATATAGTTATAGCCTCTTCTTTATATAGGCTATATACTATTATTTACTTTAGAGTTCTTATATATAATATAATTTTTATCTAAGTATAATATCTATAATACTTTAAAATATACTAGGTGTTTTAGATTTATTACTTTATTATCCCCTTTCTAGTACTTACTTTTCTTAAGTATATCTATAGTTATAACGTAGTATACTACTAGTACTCTTAGTATATAGGCTTTGTTAATCTATTACGTTTTTTTTATAAGGTATTACTATTCTCTTTATATAGGTATTCTTCTTACTATAACTATATATTACTTTATCTATTCTTAAAATAGCGTAAACTTTATTTCTTTAGGGTTGCGTTCTTTCTAGTTTTTGTACGCTTCTTCTATACTTATAACTAGTAAGTATTTCTAAATAAACTTTTATTCTTTGTTTTATTCCTTTATATCTATTATTATATAGCTATTATAGCTATATATATCTAGTTAGGTATACTCTATACTTCTTACGTTAACTTACTTCTTACTTTCTTATAGTTTTTTAGAGGAAGTTGTAGTAGTCTCTTTATTTAGTACTAGTCCTTTAGCCTAGATTAATAGTATCTAGAGTTCTTTCCTTTCTAAATCTTCTATTAGTAGGTCTATTACGTATACTATTTCTTCTAGCTACACTTTTATTCTTTCTTTTATTACTACTACTTTATTCTTTTATAGAAAGTATCTTACTTTTTACTTACTAAAAAGATATATATAGTAGTTATCTTTGTAATAAAAGGTCTAATAAAGTATTATATATTATATTTCTTTACTTTTAGCTACTTTCTTCTAGGGTTTAGCTTTTACTTATAGTACTTCTTTCTTCTTTTTAGTTATTTTTAACTAAGTTTCTTTATCTTTCTTATAGTCTTTACTTCTATAGTCTTTTATATAGTATCTTAGTTTTCTATATTTATAGTATACTATATCTTTCTTCTTTTATAATTAGTAGTCTTTTACGTAGTAGCTTTTTTTACTATAGTTAAAGTACGTAAAGTCTTTATTCTTCTTTTTCTTCTTATCTTTATTAGTGTTAAGGATTATAGGATCTCTAATATCCTAGTTTCTAGGTTAGTTACTATACTTATTCTTCTTCTATTCTTAAAGATCGTTGTTAATTTATATTACTTACTACTTTTAAGCTTCTAGTATCCTAGGTTTCTCTATATAAATTATCTTGTATTAGATTTTTTTATTTAATCTTTATTTAAATTATAATATTAGGGCTAATTTATTCTATTCTATATTTTGTAATAGTTATTTAAATTATAATACGTACTTAGAGATACTTTTTTATTGTATAAGTCTTTTAAGTTTTTCTTTAGCTTGTTAGGTAATATTTATATTCCTAAATACTACTCTTATTCGTCTAGTAAAGTATTTATAACTTCTAAAAATAGCTCTAGTTTTATCTTTCTAGGTTATTAGAGTATATATTATATAATCTATCTAGTAAGGTTTAAACTATCTTATTATATCCTCTTTAAGGTATATTCTAATATATATTACCTTCTTCTCTTCTATATTAAAGTATAGTACTTGTATATCTATTTAGAGTTATATTAATACTATAAAAAGTTTTAGTTTTTCTCTTGTTTTATTAAACTTCTTAAGGATAGGTATTTTTAGTAGTTACTTTATTACGCTTATCTCTAGGCGTTATATAATTAGTTTTATCTAATTTTGTCCTTTAATAATAGCTTTAATCTAGGCTTTGTTTTATTTTATATATTCTTAAAGTTCTTTATTTTAGGTTTCTAGAGCGTTAATTACTATTTTTATATCTTCTTTCTTAGAAATTAAGTTGTTAAGGTAGTTTTTAATATCTCTCTATACTATATCGTCTAATTTATAACTACTTATAGGTACCTTAGCTCTCTTTTTAGTTAAGATTTCTACTATTATATTAGCTAGACTATATACTACTTACGCTTTACTTCTTATAATAACTAAATTAGTAAGGTGTAATAGGCTTACTTAAGGTTAACTTCCTAGTAGCCTTTAGGTTATTAGTAGATTAGGAAGTAATAACAAAGGGTTATATTATAATCTATAATAAACTATAAATAATAGAAGATGTTTTATAATTATCTTAGTATTATTGCTCGTAGTTAATAATTAAATTACTAATACTATCCTAATAATAGGCATTACTACTAACTATATACCTAGGTCCCTTAGCTAGCTTCGTGCTTTATATTTACTAAGATCGCGAATTACGAATTTATTACGTACTTAGCTTTATACTTTGTATTTACTAAGATTATAAATTATAAATTTATTATATACTTAGCTTTATACTTTATATTTACTAAGATTATAAATCGCGAATTTATTACGTGTCTTTATTATAGTTAGTTTCTTAGTTAAGTTTATTACTTTATAGATTATACGTACTTTTATTATTAATAGTAAAGCTAATTAGCTTAAGTTAGTTTTCTTTTGTTATAGCTATAACAAGTATACTTTAAAGTATTATAGATATTATACCTAGATAAGAATTATACTATATATAGAAATCTTAAAGTAAATAACAATATATAGCCTATAAAGAGAAGAGGCTATAATTATATAAGAGTAATTCTAGTAGAAGATATCTAAGGATAGGAAATAATCCTAGAAAATAGATATATAGTAGTAAGGCTAGGACCTAAGCTATCTAAGAAATACGTCTAAGGAAGACTATAGTATAAATACACGTATAATAAATATCTAAAATATAAAGAATATAAGCTTAAAATAAAGCTATAGCTATAGAAAGATAGATAATTTATAAAAATACCTAAGTAAGAATAGCTAGAAGGTATAAGAAGCTTATATATTACAAAAATAAGTATATATTAAAGAAAGAAAGTATAATTAATAATTAATAGTAGAGCTATAAGAAACTTTATATTAAGGAGGTTTATAGAAATACAAGGAATATATTATATAATAAAGAAATACCCCTAACAACTAAGTATAATTAAAGGAAAACTATTCTAAGAACCTATTAGGTTTAAAATAGTTTCCTTTATATTAGAAATAGAAGAGATAATAATTAAAAATATAGTTATAGATATAATAATAATTAATAACAAATAGGATATAATCTTAGAAATACTATAGTTATAGATAACTAACCTATATATTAATTAAAGAACTAGAAAGATTAACTACTATGAAATAGATATATTAAAAGCTAATATAAGCACTTATAAAGAAGAATTCTCTAAAGAATATAAAAAATAGGAGAAATAGCTTATAGAACCTAAAGACTACCTTTTAGAATATTAGCTATAGGACTTAGTAATAGATATAGAAGAAGGAAAGAACGTAAGATAGAGCTTAGTCTATAGAAAAAAATAGAAGAAGAATCTAAAATTAAATAAGTATTTATTAAAAATATAATAAAGAAAAGATAGATAAAAGAATCTAAATCTTTAGTAGTATATAGTCTTATATTTATAGATAAAAAAGAGATAAGTAATAAAAGACTCTATATAGATTTTAAGAAAACTAATACAATTATAAATAAGAACTAGTACCTCTTACTATAAATAGATAAAATATAAGATAAGCTATAAAAAGTAAAAATCTTTACAAAACTAGATATCTTAGATACCTATTACTAAATTAGAATTAAAGAAAGTAATAAATAAAAAATAGCGTTTAGAATATAATATAGATTATATAAATACCTAGTTATACCCTTTAGCTTAATAAACGCACTAGTAGCCTTCTAAGAAAGAATTAATATAGTACTAAGAGAGTACTTAGACGTATTTATATTTGTATACCTAGATAATATCCTTATATTCTTAGAAATAGAAGAAGAATATATATAATATATATATAAGGTACTAGAAAAGCTAGTAGAAAGTAAGCTATTCCTTAAGATAAGGAAGTGCGAGTTCTATATAAAGGAAATAGATTTCCTTAGATTTATTATTAAACTAGGAAGAATTAAGATTAACCTAGAAAAGATTAAGTTAATTAACAAATAGCTAACACTAAAGAACTTAAAAGAGGTATAATAATTTTATAAGTTAGTAAACTTTTATAGAAAGTTAATAGTAAGATAGTCTAAAAATATAGAACTTATAATAAAACTTATAAAGAAAGATACGCTATTTAAATAGATAAAAGAATACAATAAAGTATTTAATATAATTAAATAAAAGTTTATAGAAAACCTAGTTATTAGAATATATAACCTAGATCTACTAGTAATAGTAAAAATAGACGTATCTAACTTAGTCTATAGAATAGTACTAATACAGGAAGACCTAAAGACTAAAAAAGAATACTTAGTTAAATACTTCTCTAAGAAAATAAAGCTAGTAGAACTTAACTACTTAATCTATAACAAAGAAATACTAGTAATCTATAAAGTATTTAAGTAATAGAGAGTATATTTATAAGGGGCAAAATACAGGATAAAGGTCTATATAGATTACAAGAATCTTATAAGATTTATAATAAATATAGACTTATTATAACACTATATAAGATAGTAAGAATTCTTATTAATATTTAACTTAGAAATTATATATATAAAAGGGAAAGATAACTAATTTATAGACGCCCTTAGTAGAAAACTAGATTTATAAGAAGAAGTAAATACTACTAGTATAGTTTTAGTAAAGAATAAAGAAAGATACTTAGTTCTAAATATACCTAAAATAGCTATAATACTTAAAAGAAAAAGTAGTAAGCTAGATAAATAGATTTAGAAGACAACGTAAGAAGTACTTAAAGAAATAGAGAAACTAGAAATCTATAAAGGATTTATACAAGCTTATAGAAGAATATATATTCTAAGAAAGATCTAAAGAGAATTTATATAATAATTCTATAAATTACTAGTATATAGATACTAAGGTATTAATAAAACCCTAGATAGACTACTATAAGACTACTATATCTTAAAAGTAAGATAACTAGTAATAGAAGTACTACGAGACTATATAGAATATTATAAGAATAAATACAATAGGTATATACTATATAAGATATTATAACTAGTTAAAGTACTAGAATAACTATAGAGAGTTATTATAATAGACTTTATTACAAAGCTACCTAAGTTAAAAGACTTAATATTAGAGGTTAAGTATAATAGAATTCTAATAATAGTAGATAAACTTATAAAGTACTTATACTTTAGACTATATAAAGAGAAAAGTAAGATAAAGGTTACTATATACTAGGTTCTAGGAACTATAATTAGTTAATATAGACTACTAGATAAAATTATTATCGATAGAGATATAAGATTTATATTAAAACTATAGGGAATAATAATAGTATAATTAGGAATTAAGTACGTAATATCTATAGTATATTATCTATAAATAGATAGATAGTTAGAATAAATAAATTAGATAGTAGAATAATATTTAAGATACTATCTTAACTACAACTAGAATAATTAGGTATAGTTACTACTTATAGTACAATTAGCATACAATAGCGTAAAGAACGTAGTAACTAGAGTATTACTTTTCTTTATAAACTATAGATTTAACCTAAGTGTATATAGAATACTAAGACAAGAAGTATCTTAGTTTCTAAGAAGAGAAAACCTTACTAATAGACTTAAAGACATATATAACTAATTAAGGTAAGACGTAGAATTCCTATATAATTAGATAGTAAAGTACTATAATAAAAAATACTAAGAGAGACTTTAATTTAGAGAAGGAGAAAAAGTATAGTTAGTATAAAGGAATATTAAAAGTAAACAACTAAGTTCTAAACTAGACTACGTTAAAATAGGACTATATAAAGTTAAGAAGAAAGTTATACTAGTTATATTTAAACTAAAACTACTAAATAAAATAAGGATATACCTAACCTTCTACGTAGTACTACTTAAGATAGTACTATAGAATATAGAACTACTAGTATATAAAGTAGATATATATAGAAAATAAGAAGAATAAGAAGTTAAAGAAATCTTAGTATACTAGTTCCGCAATAGTAGGAACTACTACCTAGTAGAATAGATAGGTATAGACAAAAAAGGGTAACTATAGGAAAATATATAAGAACTAGAAAATAACCTTAACTACTCTAAGAAACTAAAGGAGTTCTAAAGTTAAAACCCTCTAGAGTACCTTATAGTAAACTAAGAAAATTAATACTACTAATAATAAATAGAGAGACGTTAGGAATATCTAATATAACAAGAGCTAGAGTAGCCTCTATAGCGTCCTTAAGGTCTATTTTAGCCTCTAAGGTACAAGACTATTTAGATAATTTAGCGTTATTATAAGCCTTTATCTTATAAAGACGCTTAATATAAGAATAAAGATCTACTAGCTTATAAAGAGTTAGCTTATACTTAGCCTTAGCTTCTATAAGCTATAATAATAGTATCTCTTAAGCCTAGTTAATAGCTCGCCTTATATAACTTAGTAAGAAGAGACTATATAGAAATTAAGTACTTATACTCTATAAGAGAAATACCTAAAAGAGTATATTTATACTAAATATTAGTAAGAATACACTTACTATAATACTTACTATCCTTTAAAGATATAAGATAAGTAAGCTTTAACTAAGTATAATAGGTATAAAGAAATATTTTAACTCTATTACAAGTAATATAAGTAATAAGAAGAAGTTTATTATAATTAGAACAAGAAGATATAGAGAATAATAAAGAACTATAAATAAATAAAGAAACTAAACTAATAACCTTAGGCCTAGGGTAGAGAAAAAAAAACCTATCTAGAGAGAGAAATAGTATTATAGCTATAACAAGAGAAAACTAATTTAAGCTAGTTAGCCCTACTATAGATAATAAAAATACGTACAACCTATAAAGTAATAAACTTAACTAGAAAACTAACTACAATAGAAATACGTAATAAATTTACAATTCGTAATCTTAGTAAATATAAAGTATAAAGCTAAGTACGTAATAAATTTATAATTTATAATCTTAGTAAATACAAAGTATAAAGCTAGCTAAGAGACCTAAGTATATAGTTAGTAGTAATATCTATTACTAAGATAGTATTAGCAATTTAATTATTAACTATAAGCGATAATACTAAGATAGTTATAAGACATCTTCTATTATTTATAGCCTATTATAGATTATAACACAAGCTTTTGTTATTACCTCCTAATCTACTAATAACTTAAAGGCTACTAGGAAGTTAACCCTAAGTAAGCCTATAATAATTATTATACCTCTCTTAGGTTTTTTAGTATTAGCTATTTGTTAATTAACTTAATTTTCTTTAGGTTAATCTTGATTTTTCTTAGTTTAATAATAAATCTAAGGAAGTCTATTTCTTTTATATAGAACTTGCATTTTCTTATTTTATAGAATAGTTTATTTTCTACTAGCTTTTCTAGTACCTTGTATATATATTATACGTATTCTTCTTTGTTTTCTAAGAATATAAGGATATTATCTAAGTATATAAATATAAATACATCTAAGTATTCTCTTAATACTATATTAATTCTTTCCTAGAATACTACTAGTGCGTTTATTAATCTAAAGGGTATAACTAAGTATTTAAATAGTTTATACTACGTTCTAAATACTATTTTCTATTTATTACTTTTCTTAATTCTAATTTAGTATTAGGTATTTTAGATATCTAGTTTTATAAAGATTTTTACTTTTTATAGCCTATCTTATATTTTATCTATTTATAGTAAGGAGTATTAGTTCTTATTTATAATTACGTTAGTTTTTCTAAAATCTATATAATGTCTTTTATTATTTATTCCTTTCTTATCTATAAATATAAGTCTATATACTACTAAAGATTTAGATTCTTATATATATCCTTTTCTTATTATATTTTTAATAAATACTTATTTAATTTTAGATTCTTCTTTAGTTTTTCTATAGACTAGGCTCTATCTTATATCTTTCCCTTCCTCTAGGTTTATTATTAAGTCCTATAGCTAATATTCTAGAAGGTAATCTTTAGGTTCTATAAGTTATTTTTTTTATTTTTTATATTCTTTTAGGAATTCTCCTTTATAGGTACTTATATTAGCTTTTAATATATCTATCTTATAGTAGTTAATTTTCTCTATTCTCTAATTAATATATAGGTTAGTTATCTATAACTATAGTATTTCTAAAATTATATCTTATTTATTATTAATTGTTATTATATCTATAATTATATTTTTAATTATTATCTCTTTTAGCTCTAGTATAGAGAGAACTATTTTAAACCTAATAAGTTCTTAGAATAGTTTTCTTTTAATTATACTTAGCTATTTAGAGTACTTTTTTATTATATAGCGTATTCTTTATATCTTTATAAACTTCTTTAATATAAAGTTCTTTATAGCTCTACTATTAATTATTAATTATACTTTTCTTCTTCACAAAGTGCCTATTTTTGTAATATATAGGCTTCTTATACCTTTTAGCTATTCTTACTTAGGTAATTTTATAAATTATCTATTTTTCTAAGGCTATAGCCTTACTCTAAGCTTATATTCTTTATATTTTAGATATTTATTATAAGTATATTTGTACTATAATCTTCTTAGGACGTATTTCTTAGATAGTTTAGGTCCTAGTCTTACTACTATATATCTATCTTTAGAGATTATTTCTTATCCTTAGATTTCTTCTACTAGAATTACTCTTGTATAGTTGTAGCTTTTTCTTTATATAAGCTATACGTAGTTATTTACTTTAGGATTTCTATATATAATATAATTCTTATCTAGATATAATAACTATAATACTTTAAAGTATACTAAATACTTTAGATCTATTATTTTGTTGTCCCCTTCCTAGTATTTATCTTTTCTAGGTATTTCTTTTATTAAGACGTAGTACACTATTAGTATTCTTAGTATATGGGCTTTGTTAATCTATTATATTTTTCTTATAAGATATTACTATTCTCTTTGTATAAGTATTCTTCTTACTATAACTATATATTATTTTATCTATTCTTAAAATAGTATAAACTATATTTCTTTAGAGTTACGTTCTTTCTAGTCTTTATATACTTCTTCTATACTTATAACTAGTAAGTATTTTTAAATAAACTTCTATTATTTATTTTATTTCTTTATATCTATTATTTTATAGCTATTATAGCTATATATCTTTAACTAGGTATATTCTATACCTCTTATATTGTTTTATATCTTGCTTCTTTATAGTCCTTTAGAGGAAGCTATAGTAGTCTCTTTATCTAGTACTAGTTCTTCGGCCTAAATTAATAGAATCTAGGATTCTTCTCTTTCTAAATCTTCTATTAGTAGGTCTATTATACGTCTTATTTTGTTAAGCTATACTTGTATTCTATTTTCTTTTATTACTACTACTCTTTACTTCTTATATAGGAACTATCTTACTCTTTATTTACTTAAGAAGTATATATAGTAGTTATCTTTATAATAAAAGGTCTAATAGAGTATTACGCACTATAATTATTTATACCTAGCTACCTTCTTTTAAGGTTTAGCCTATACTTTTAGTGCTTCCTTCTTACCTTTAGTTATCTTTAACTAAACTTCTTTATCTTTCTTATAGTCTTTACTTCTATAGTCTTTTATAAAGTATTTTAGTTTCTTATATTTATAATATACTATATCTTTTTTCTTTTATAATTAGTAATCTTTTACGTAGTAGATTTTCTTACTATAGTTAAAGTATATAAAGTCTTTATTCTTTTTCTTCTTTTTATCCTTATTAGCGTTAAGGATTATAGGGTCTCTAATATCCTAGTTTCTAGGTTAGCTTCTATACTTATTTTTCTTCTATTCTTAAAGGTTATTATTAATTTATATTACCTATTACTTTAGAGCTTCTAGTATCTTAGGTTTCTCTATATAAAATATCTTGTATTAGATCTTTATATTTAATCCTTATTTAATATATAATATTAAAGATACTTTATTCTATTTTATATTTTACAAGAGTTATTTAAACTATAATATATATTTAGGAATACTCTTGTTTTGTATAAGCCTCTCTAGCCTTTCTTTAGCTTATTAAGTAATATCTATATCTTTAAATACTACTCTTATTTGTTTAGTAAAGTATTTATAACTTCTAAAGATAGCTTTAGTTTTATCTTTCTATATTATTAGGGCGTATATAGTATAATCTATTTAGTAAGGTTTAAACTATCTTATTGTATCTCCTTTAAGGTATATTCTAATATATATTACTTTCTTTTCTTCTATATTAAAGTGTAGTACTTATATATCTATCTAGAGTTATACTAATACTATAAAGAGTCTTAGTCTCTCTCTTATTTTATTAAACTTTTTAAGTATAGGTATCTTAGGTAGTTTCTTTATTATACTTATCTCTAGTTTTTAAGTAATTAGTTCTATCTAGTTTTAGCCTTTAATAATAGCTTTAATCTATACTTTATTTTACTTTAAATAGTCTTGTAGTTCTTTATTCTACGTTTCTAAAGCGTTAATTACTATTTTTATATCTTCTCTCTCTAAGATTAAGTTGTTTATATAATCTTTAATTACCTTCTATACTATATTATCTAATTTATAACTACTTAAGGATACCTTAGCTACTTATTTAGTTAATCTTTCTACTATTGTATTAGCTAGACTATGCGCTACTTACGCTTTACTTCTCTTAATATCTAAATTAGTAAGGTATAATAAGGCTATAGGGTCGACTTCCTAATAACCTATTAGGTTATTAGTAGATTAAGAGGTAATAACATAAGCTTATATTGTAATTAGTAATAACTATAAATAATAATTAATTTGTATATATAATGTTAAGTATTAGCGTTCTAGGTTAGAGATTAGATTACTAATACTATCCTAACAATACGTATTACTACTAACTATATACTTATATTTCTTAGCTAGCTTTATACTTCGTGTTTACTAAGATTGTAAATTATAAAGTTATTACGTACTTAGCTTTATACTTTATATTTACTAAGATTATAAATTACGAAGTTATTATATATCTCTATTATAGTTAGTCTCCTAATTAAGTTTGTTACCCTATAGGTTATACGTGTTGTTATTATCTATAGTAAGGCTAATTAGCTTAAATTAGTATTCTCTTATTATAACTATAATATTTAGTATCTATATAATTCTACTTCTTAAATTATAGAACAACCTTCTTCTAGTTTAGCCTATTATAGTAAATATATATCTAGAAAAGTACTTAGAAGAAGGACTCTAGGTTATATATAAAAGAATATAGTTTATTATTTATAAGTACCCTAATTACTATAAATACTTAGGTACTAGTCTTTTCTTACACTCTTAAAGACTTCTCTTACTACTCTTTAATAGTAAGGTTAAAGTTAATTAATAACGCTAGCTAAGAGGAGTTTTCTATATCTTTGTTTACTATAAAGTTGTTTAGTAATATATTATATTAGAGGAAGCTAGCTTATACGTATAATAACTTATAGCCTTTAATATAGCCTTCTAGTATAGTAAGGAGATATACTAGAGAGCTTACCTTATAGATAGGCTTTCTATAGTTATAGATAATAACGCGATAATAGACCTAGTTTATTATTATAGGTTTTGTTAGGGAGCTTAAGTAAGTATACTTTCTAGGTAGTAATAGTACGCTAGTATAGCTCGAGGATCGCTTCTATCTTAGGCTACTACTCTTATCTTTACGCGACGCCTAGCGTCTAGTAGTACTTAGTAGTAGTATCTACTTCTCTAATTTGTAGTTCGTCGCTTTTATAATATCTAGGCCTTTCTATACGTTTCTATAGATATTATTATCTTAACTACTTATTTAAACTATTTTGTAATAAAAGTACTTTGTAATATTTACTACCTCTTTCTTAGTTACTTTACGTAGTAGTTTACCCTCCTCCTTACGCTCTAGATACTACTAAGAATCCTTAATAACAAGCAGCGTATTAGAGTTATCTTGTTATAGTAATAACAAGAAGAAACTAATTTAAACTAATTAGCCTTACTATAGATAATAACGACATATATAACCTATAGGGAAACAAGCTAGACTAGGAGGCTAACTATAATAGAGATATATAATAAATTTACAATTTATAATCTTAGTAAATATAAAGTACAAAGCTAAGTACGTAATAAATTTACAATTTGTAATCTTAGTAAATACAAAGTACAAAGCTAGCTAAGAAGCCTAGGTATATAGTTAGTAGTAATATATATTATTAGAATACTATTAGTAATTTAATCCCCTAACTATAAAACGCTAATATAAGATAGTTATAAAATATCTTCTATTATTTATAGTTATTATAGATCCTAATATAAGCTTTTACTATTACTTTTTAATCTACTAACTTTTAAAGATAGGTACCTATAGTTAATAATAGGAGGCTTGTTATACCTTACTAATTTAGTTATTACAAGAAGTAAAGCGTAAGTAACGTATAGTCTAGCTAATAAGATAGTAGAAAGTTTAATAAGTAAAGTACCTAAGAGTAGTCTTAAGTCTAATAGTACTATATAGGAAATAATTAAGGACTATATTAATAATCTAATCTTAGATAAAGAAGATATAAAAATAGTAATTAATATATTAGAAATATAGAACAAAGAACTATAAGATTATATAAAGTATAATAAAGTATAAATTAAAGCTATTATTAAAGGATAAAACTAGATAGAACTAATTATATAACGCCTAGAAATAAGCGCGATAAAAAAACTACTAAAGATACTTATCCTTAAGAAGTTTAATAGAATAAGAGAGAAACTAAGACTCTTTATAGTTTTAGTACAACTCTAAATAGATATATAAGTACTATACTTTAATATAGAAGAAAAGAAAGTAATATATATTAGACTATACTTTAAAGAAGACGTAATAAGATAGTATAAACTTTACTAGACTAACTATACAATATATTCTCTAATAACCTAGAAGGATAAGACTAGAGCTATCTTTAGAAGTTATAAATACTTTACTAAACAAATAAGAGTAGCGTTTAGAGATATAGACGTTACCTAATAAGCTAAAGAGTAGCTAGAGAAGCTTATATAAAGTTAGAGTATTCCTAAATATATATTATAATTTAAATAACTATCGCAAAATATAGAATAGAATAAGTTAGCCTTAATATTATAATTTAAATAAGGACTAAACTCTAAGATCTAATATAAAATAATATATATAGAAAAACCTAAGACACTAGAAGCTTTAAAATAATAGGTAATCTAAATTAATAATAATCTTTAAGAATAGAAGAAAAATAAATATAGAGGTTATACCAAGAATTATAATAAGGAAAACCTTATAATCCTTAATACTAATAAGGATAAGAAGAAAAAGAAGAATAAAGACTTTACGTACTTTAATTATAGTAAGAAAAGCTACTACGTAAAAGACTATAGGTTATAAAAGAAAAAGGATATAATATATTATAGATATAAGAAACTAAGATAATTTATAAAAGACTATAGAAGTAAAGACTTAAAGAAAGAGACTTAGTTAAAAATAACTAAGAAAAAGAAAGAAGTACTATAAGTATAGGCTAAACTTTAGGAGAAAGTAGCTAGAAGTAAAGAAGTATAATATATAATACTCTACTAGACCTTTTATTATAATAATAACTACTATATATATCTTTTTAGTAAATAGGGAGTAGTATAGTTCCTATAGAAATAGAGATATAGAGTAGCTATAATAAAAGAAAGTAGAATAAAAGTATAGCTAGAAAAGATAGTATATATAATAGACTTACTAATAGAAGACTTAGAAGGAGAAGAGCCCTAGATACTATTAATCTAAGCTAAAAGACTAGTACTAGATAAAGAAACTACTATAACTACCTCTAAAGGACTATAAAGAAGTAAGAAATAAGTTAGTATAAGAAGTATAGAATATACTTAGCTAATAATATATAGCTATAATAGCTATATAATAATAGATATAGAAGAATAAAATAAAGAATAGAAATTTATTTAGATATACTTAATAGTTATAAGTATAGAGGAAGTATATAAAGACTAGAAAGAACGTAATCCTAAAAAAATAAAGTTTATACTATTTTAGGAATAGATAAAATAATATATAGTTATAGTAAAAAGAATACTTATATAAAGAGAATAGTAGTACATTATAAGAAAGATATAATAGATTAATAAAGCCTATATACTATAAGTACTAGTAGTATACTATATCCTAATAATAAATATACCTAGTAAAGACAAATACTAAGAAGAAGATAATAAGAAAATAGATCTAGAATATCTAGTATATTTTAAAGTATTATAGATATTATACCTAGATAAAAATTATATTATATATAAAAACCCTAAAGTAAATAATAATATATAACCTATAAAGAGAAGAGGCTTTAATTATATAAGAGTAATTTTAGTAGAAAATATCTAAGGATAAGAAATAATCCTAGAAGATAGATATATAGTAGTAAGGCCTAGACCTAAGTTAACTAAAAAATACGTCTAAAGAAGACTATAGTATAAATATATAAATAATAAATATCTAAAATATAAAAAATATAAACTTAAAGTAAGACTATAGCTTTAGAAAAGTAGAAAATTTACAAAATTACCTAAATAAAAATAGCTAAAAGGTATAAGAAGCCTATATATTATAAAAATAAGTATATACTAAAGAAAAAGAGTATAATTAATAATTAATAGTAGAGCTACAAGAAACTTTATATTAAAGAAATTTGTAGAAATACACGAAATAAAGTATATAATAAAAAAATACCCTAGATAGCTAAGTATAATTAAAGGAAAACTATTCTAGGAACCTATTAGGTTTAAAATAGTTCTCTCTACGCTTAAACTAGAAGAGATAATAATTAAAAACATAGTTATAGATATAACAATAATTAATAACAAGATATAATACTAGGAATACTATAGTTATAGATAACTAACCTATATATTAATTAGAGAATAGGAAAAATTAATTACTATAAAATAGATATATTAAAAGCTAATATAAGTACTTACAAAGGAAAATTCCTAGAAGAATATAAGAAATAGGAAGAATAGCTTATAGAGCTAAAAGATTACCTTCTAGAATATAAACTATAAGACTTAGCGATAGAATTAGAAGAAAATAAAAACGTAAGATAGAGCCTAGTCTATAGAAAAATAGAAAAAGAATCTAAAATTAAATAAGTATTTATCTAAAATATAATAAAAAAAAGATAGATAAAAGAATCTAAATCTTTAGTAGTATATAGACTTATATTTATAGATAAGAAAGGAATAAATAATAAAAGACATTATATAGATTTTAGAAAAACTAACGTAATTATAAATAAGAACTAATACTCCTTACTATAAATAGATAAAATATAAGATAGGCTATAAAAAGTAAAAATCTTTATAAAACTAGATATCTAAAATACCTAATACTAAATTAGAATTAAGAAAAGTAATAAATAGAAAATAGTATTTAGAACGTAGTATAGACTATATAAATACTTAGTTATACTATTTAGCTTAATAAACGCACTAGCAGTATTCTAAGAAAGAATTAATATAGTACTAAGAGAGTACTTAAACGTATTTATATTTATATATTTAGACAATATCTTTATATTCTTAGAAATAGAGGAAGAATACGTGTAATATATATACAAGGTACTAGAAAAACTAGTAGAAAATAAACTATTTCTTAAAATAAGAAAATGCAAATTCTATATAAAAGAAATAGATTTCTTTAGATTTATTATTAAACTAAGAAAAATTAAGATTAACCTAGAAAAGATTAGGTTAATTAACAAATAGCTAATACTAAAAAACCTAAAGGAGGTATAATAGTTTTATAGGCTAGCTAACTTTTATAGAAAGTTAATAGTAAGATAGTCTAAAAATATAGAACTAATAACAAGACTTATAAAGAAAGATATACTATTTAAATAGATAAAAGAATATAAAAAAGTATTTAATAAAATTAAAAAGAAATTTATAGAAAACCTAGTTATTAGAATATATAACCTAGACCTACTAGCAATAGTAAAAATAGATATATCTAATTTAGTCTATAGAATAGCACTAATACAAGAAGACTTAGAGACTAGAAAAGAATACTTAGTTAAATACTTCTCTAAGAAAATAAAAATAGTAGAACTTAACTACTTAATCTATAATAAAGAAATACTAGTAATCTATAAAGTATTTAAATAATAGAGAGTATACCTATAAAGAGTAAAGTATTAGATAAAGGTCTATATAGACTATAAGAATCTTATAAGATTTATAATAAATAAAGAACTATTATAATAATATATAAGATAGTAGGAATTCCTATTAATATTTAATATAGAAATTATATATATAAAAGAGAAAGATAACTAATTTATAGACGCCTTTAGTAGAAGACTAGACTTATAAGAAGAAGTAAGCGCTACTAGTATAGTTCTAGTTAAGAATAAAGAAAGATATTTAGTCCTAAATATACCTAAAATAGCTACAATACTTAAAAGAGAAAGTAGTAAGCTAGATAAATAGATTTAGAAAATAATAAAAGAAGTATCTAAAGAGATAGAAAAACTAGAAATCTAAGAAGAATTTATATAAGCTTATAGAAGAATATATATTCTAAAGAAAATTTAAAGAGAATTTATACAATAATTTTATAAATTACTAGTATATAGTTACTAAGGTATTAATAAAATATTAGATAAACTACTACAAGATTATTATATCCTAAAAGTAAGATAATTAGTAATAGAAGTACTATAAGACTATATAGAATACTATAGAAATAAATACAATAGATACGTACTATATAGAATATTATAACTAGTAGAAGTACTAGAATAACTATAGAGAGTTATTACAATAGACTTTATTATAAAACTACCTAAGTCTAAGGACCTAATATTAGGAGCTAAATATAATAGAATTTTAATAATAGTAGATAAACTTATAAAGTACTTATACTTTAGACTATATAAAGAGAAAAGTAAGATAGAGGTTACTATATACTAAGTCTTAAGAACTATAATTAGTTAATATAGACTACTAGATAAAATTATTATAGATAAAGATATACAATTTATATTAAAACTATAGGGAACAATAATAGCGCAATTAGGAATATAATATATAATGTCTATAGTATATTACTTATAAATAGATAGATAGTTAGAATAAATAAATTAGATAGTAGAATAATATTTAAGATGCTATCTTAACTATAACTAGAATAACTAGGTATAGTTACTACTTATAGTATAGTTAGTATACAACAGCGTAAAGAATATAGTAATAGGAGTATTACTTTTTTTTATAAACTATAGATTTAAACCTAATATATATTAGCTACTAAGAAATTAGATATCTTAGTCTTCTAGAGGAGAAAACTTCGCTAATAGACTTAAAGATATATATAACTAACTAAAATAAGATATAGAGTTTCTATATAATTATATAGTAAAGTACTATAATAAGAAATATAAAAAAGGACTCTAATTTAGAAAGAGAGAAAAAGTATAGTTAGTATAAAAAAATATTAAAAGTAAATAACTAAGTCTAAAACTAGACTATATTAAAATAAAACTAAATAAAATTAAGAAAGAAGTTACACTAGTTATATTTAAATTAAAGCTACTAAATAAGATAAAGATATACCTAATATTTTATATAACCTTACTAGAGTAAGTACTATAAAACGTAGAACTACTAGTATATAAAGTAGATACGTATAGAGAATAAGAAGAATAAGAAGTTAAAGAAATCTTATAATACTAGTTCTATAATAGAAGAAACTACTACTTAGTAGAATAGATAAGTATAGATAAAAAAGGATAACTATAAGAGAAGATATAAGAACTAGAAGATAATCTTAATTACTTTAAGAAACTAAAGGACTACTAAATTTAAAACCTTCTAGACTACCTTATAGTAAACTAAGAAAATTAGCACTACTAGCGCTAAATAAAGAGGTAATAGGAACGTCTAATATAATAGGAGCTAGAGTAGCCTAAACTATATCTTTAAGGTCTATTTTAGCCTCTAAAGCACAAGACTATTTAGATAATTTAGTGTTATTATAAGCTTTTATTTAATAAAGACGCTTAATATAAGAATAAAGATCTACTAGCTTATATAAAGTTAGCTTATACTTAGCCTTAGCTTTTATAAGCTACAACAATAGTATCTCTTAAGCCTAGTTAATAGCTTACCTTATACAACTTAGTATAAGGAGATTATATAATAATTAAATACTTATACTCTATAATAGAGATACCTAACAGCGTATACTTGTATTAAATATTAGCTAAGATATACTTATTATAGTACTTACTATCCTTTAAAAATATAAGATAAGTAAGCTTTAACTAAGTATAATAGGCGTAAGGAAATATTTTAACTCTATTATAAGTAACGTAAGTAATAAGAAAGAGTTTATTACGATTAGAATACAAAGATATAGAGAATAATAAAGAATTAGAAATAAACAAAGAAACTAGACTAATAACCTTAGGCCTAAGATAGAGGAACAAGAACCTACCTAGAGAGGGGAATAGTGTTATAGTAGTAACAAGAGGAAACTAATTTAAACTAATTAGCCCTACTATAGATAATAACGACGCATATAACCTATAGGGAAATGAGCTAGACTAGGAGGCTAACTATAATAGAGACACGTAATAAATTTGCGATTCGCGATCTTAGCAAATACAAAGCACGAAGCTAAGCACGTAATAAATTTGCGATTCGCGATCTTAGCAAACACGAAGCACAAAGCTAGCTAAGAAGCCTAGGTATATAGTTAGTAGCAATGTGCATTATTAGGATGCTATTAGCAATTCAATCCCCTAACTACGGAACGCCAATACAAGACAGTTGCGAAACATCTTCTATTGTTCATAGTTATTGCAGATCCCAATACGAGCTTTTGCTATTACCTCTCAATCCACCAACCCTTAAAGACAGGTACCTGTAGTCGACGACAGGAGGCCCGTTACATATCTTCTTAATAGACTCTCTAGTAGGTTGTTGCTTAACTAGTAACGCAAGGTACCTGTTTTATTACTTAGTTAACAACAAGGCGCTCTTTATGCTCGTCTTGCTTAATCTTAATATACTACTTATCTCTAGCTACGATAATAGTAGAGTTAAAACCTAGCTACTCTTTATTTAACTAGTATTATGTAGCAGCTCTACTCTACTGCGCCAAACAAACCCAAAAAGGTAACCAAGTATTCAACAACGTTGAATACAGGAGTAGAACAGTATATATATTGCCTAAGGGCCCTCGCCCTTGCTTGCGCTTTGCGCAGCTACGGCCTACTGCGGCCTACAGCGTGACAACTAGAGAAACCTAACCACTATAGACACAAATTGTAGGCCATCCTTATTAATATTAAATTACTTAAAGGTAATACCGCTAAGTTGGTCAAATTCCTATAGCCGCATAAGAGATCTACAAAGAGTAAAACCAAGGACAAAGTAGTAGCTGTCTTAAGTAGCAAGAACCTCCCTCGCGTATTAGCTAAGATTAAGCTATGCCTTAGACGCTTTGTCGGCTAACGGATTGCTCTTGAGCTCTCTAGGCACTAGAATCTATAACCAGCTACACTTTAAATCTATACTAGCGTTTAAATCGTCTACAAAGCTAATGTCTAGCTTACGATCAGCTATAGAGCCTTATAGAGGTTAATAGAGCTATACTAGTAGTTAGCGTAAAGTCTTAGATTCCAGCTAATACTCTTCAGCAAAGCCTAGAAGCTAGTCTGTAAGCAATGCAAACCAGCTCAAGACGTCCCTTTCTCTCGCTCCATCTAGCCAGTCCCGCCAGCCGCTCTCTTCTTAGTAAAGTAGGTTATCTCCTTCCTTACACTTATCAAATACGGCCTATACCGCCAAACAGAGACCTGCGACTTCTCCGAAAAAGGCTTCAAAGAACCCAGGAATTCCAACGTATATATGCCCCAACTCCTCCTTCAGCACATCATCTACATATTTGCGGTGTTCGGTCGAGTTCGCGAAGCTACCCGTACTACGCAGCCATAGCGTTTGTTAGATAGATAAAGCAGGGCGAGGCAGAGAGGTTAATTCAGCGAGGGCGTTGTAGACCTTGTCCCAGATGACTTCATCGGGCTCACTGTTAACAACCGCATCCAACAAAGGCCTCACACGTGCGGTGTCAAAATTGCCAGAGTAAATAGCTGAATTCAGCGACAATAGATCACCAAGTAGGTCTCCACTACCTTGCTGTAAAGGTAGCGCTTAGACGACATCGAGACTCTACAAGGTAAGGAACAAAGCGAGGAGAATTTGCCTCAAGTCTACAACTATCAACAGCTATTTCTCGCAAGCATGCAGAGGGAATTTACCTTTACGATCGATATTTAACTCAACTTTATCTTTCCATCTCAAAGCATAGCTGGATCGAAAGCCATCCAACCTGTTACCAATCAGATAGGATCTAATAATCTCCAATCGTAACAGGTTCGCCATCACTAGCAAACTCATAGTTCGCGGTTTTTAAGCATTCGTAAATCCCTAGTATATCAGAAGATCATGCGAAGGACAATAAGGAGTACAGGCGCGACAACGCGCCGCAAAGGAGGCTAACCCGGAAGAACATCGCCCCAAACTCCAAGAGCATTTAATTAGCTCCGCTTCTTGTACCATCGGGGCAGTGCAATTCAGCTCACCATAAGAATATTAGTTATGCATTTAATAATTATCGGTCAGATTAAAGGAGTAGCTTAGCTATATTTCACTTAACACAGGCATACTACGAGTCATTAGAGGAGACAAATAATCAGATTTATTTTACTATGTTTTCCTCAAGCCATTCTAGTAGGACAGCCTGATCTCTCACAATACGCCACAGTCTCCAGGAATGTCTCCAGCCCATCTCACTAAAGGCCACGGGAGACAATATCTTAATATGTATCAGACGCCGATGACCTTTAATAGCTTAGCGAGCAAGATCGTAGATGCTAAGGTCCTCTAGTAAATCGAATCCAAATTCCAGCTCAAGAAACCTTAGCTCCTTCCAGAAACTCAAAAATTGTGCTAGCTTCCTCGCCTCGTCTTCACCATCCTCGCGCTCGTGCAAACCAATACAATATTTCGCGCGCCGTATTAAAGCTACGTTGTCATTATCCTCGTCGATTCGGTGGGCGTAGAATAAATTCTCTCCGTACAATACGTAGTGTGCCTCTTAGTATATAAGACGGCATATACCTAAGATAGAAGGATACAGGTTATTCAGACAGGGAATATAGTATTCATCTTGTAGAGGTAGTATCATGCGCACGTGTCGCTCTAAACGAAGAAGGATGCGATAGATCATACACCAGATTTCTAGCGGGAGTTGCAAGAATAGACAGCTTAGGAGCAAAGCACTTGTAGAAATTGCTGTAGAGCGTCAGCATATTGCCATTCTACTAAGGGGCTCCAAACATAAAAGGCGTACACTACATTTCATTCTGTATATCTACATATTTGCAGTGTTGAGTTAAGTTCGCAAAGCTACTTACATTGTGTAACCACGGCGCGCGTAGAAAGGATGATAGAGTACCGGGCGGAGATGCCGATACGGTCATGGCGTCGTAGACAGCGTCCCAGATGAGTTCATCAGGCTTTTTGTTGAGAACTGTATCGAGAGGTTCAATCCGTACAGTGTCAATAATACCAGAGTTCACTGCTAAAACCAGTCTTATGAGATCGTATAACAAATTCTTACTCCCTTTCTTGGATAGAAGATATCGAGAGGCAGGAATACTTTGCAAGGCGAGCAAGAGATCGACGAGAGTGTTTTTAAGCCCTATTAGCATTAATCGTGTTCGTATAGGAGCTCCAACAGGAATTACCTTCGGGTTTTACGTCCTGCCTGCCTTCATCTTTAAAATTCAGGGCGCAGGCAGCTCGAAAGCCGTCCAACCGGTTGCCTATTAGGTTGGACTCAAGTATTTCCGAGCGAGACTGATTCGTCGTCATCATCTACAGTAGACATGTGGTGCATTTGCGACTTTGTAGGCCCAGGAGTACGGCAAGAGTGGAGATGATTGAGGAAAAGGGTCAGGCAAAGACGCGACAACATGCAGGCGAGGAGGCTCGGACGGAACAACATCATCGGCAACGTCGGCCAAAGCGATCTACCGAACTCCGGTACTCGTGACCTAGGATTGCGCGTTCCATAAGACAATCCCCCACCCCGGGGAGCAGCACAAACAGCGAGAACTCAATTTTTGGAATACCCATCACAACAGCATCAGAACACATCTGCCAGTGGCCGTAACAGGCTCTACAGGCCGTCACGCGTCCCTCCGCGTCGATTGGTACCTGTAGCGTCGCTGCTACGGCCACGGCAGGGACGGACGAACAAACTCAACGAGCACGCTACTTAAAATGACATGTCCATTGAGCGCAGCAACAGCCATCTAGCCGCGATACAGCAACACGAGACGCGACGACGGAGCCCAGACGCCCCTTTAGCACAACGGTCACAACACACACATCACAGTCATCGATGGGCTTTCTTGCCGGCCCATCACCAACCGACAATGTTTGCAACGTCCCGCATCGACGAGTCCTTGGGCCGAACGGCATCATCTCTCACGCAAACCGACTCACAGACAACCCGGCATGCTACGTTCGGTGCCACAACACACTACGGTTACACAGACAGCCTCGCCCACTGTCGCTCCCGTGTCAAAGGAGTGGTGACCCTTCGACACACCCGACAAGGTCTGAGGAGGTTCGCGGAAGAGCTCTCATGCTCAGTAGGCTCGACGGCACGCACGAGCGGAGCATCGCTCTCGTTGAGCTGCGTCACGACAAAGGGATGCTACCGCTGCGCTCGGCGGCAGGGTCACACCTTACACCATGGCCACATAGGAACCTAGTGGGAGGCAATAAAACACGAAGGAGCAAGAACGATGGAACATATTCTAGGCCCTGAGGGTTCGAGGGCAAGTACATATAGACGAAGCTGAGCATTAGGGGGAGACTGTAGGTATAGCGGATGCGACACACGGAGCAAAGCGCTTCTACGAGCCTTGAAGTATTGTATTCACACATAAGGGTCATTGTTTAGATGCGCCAGCGGGCGAATGTAGATAGTGATCTCATGGTCAACGGCAGGCCTCTGGGGATAAATGGCTCTTGCTTGCAAGGGTGAGGTGGGACGGGGCAGAAGTTCTCTTCTGCGTCGTGTCGGCTGTCTGCCACGCCTGTCCACCAGGCATAGCTGCAGACATCGCGGCTGAAACCGAGTAGGATATAATCAATCAATCAATCAACTACATAGATCGTAGGAATACAGGTGTAGCTCTTATTGTACTATGCCTTGAAGTTGTTCTGGCCGTCATGTAGCCTACAAAGGAGAGCCAGACGCATGTAGTTAGCTACTGAACCCAATTCTTCAACCACCTGTCCAAACCCCTAATCTCTCTGCCATACTCTCTTCATCTCAGCCTTTGCATGATCTTTGGCCTCTTTGAAGGCTGACTTTGTATTGAAACGGAGCTCTTCTAGGAGCCACTTATGGTGTTTTTGGATATCTTCAATTGGGTGTAAGTCAGGAGACTTTGATGGCCAATTAATAAACTGAACACCAGCCTCCTCAAGCTCCACCTTCATTAATTTTCGAGCTTTCAGGTGTGGAGTTGCGCCATCTTCAGAGACGTAGATGGCCTTACCTGGGTGGCTTGACTTGAGCTTCTTATAGTATGGGATAAGCTCCTTTTCATGCACTTCAGATGCGTACCAGACAAAGTCTAGGCCTCCTTTTTAGGCATCTTTCTCAAAGTTCTAGATGGGAAACTCCTATTCAATACGCCTGAGGCACCTCCTGCCTCCTCTTACACCCCTAGGAATCTTTGCATTCCACTCACGAATCTCTGCGTTAACCCTCTGCATGTGAGTGTACTCAGGAGTTCTAGGAACACCTGCATTTACTCTCTGTTGAAGCACCTTCTATGTAAGAAGCTCCTGCTTAGCCTTTAGCTTATTAGCCAGCTCTATTGTAAGGATAGGGCTCTCTGGCTCCTATATACGTGTAGGCCGGTCATATAGGGAGTCCTGGCTGCAGGCAGCGCCCCATTGCATAAGGGAAAAGCGTTCAGGGGGAACAGGTTGTGCCACTTCATGTGTCCTCTCCTTCAAGCATTGAGACCCTCTGCCCTGGTACACCTCCAAAATTAAGTGAATATTCATCTACGCCTATAATTACTATATTATGATTGACCCCTTAGCCCCTTTCCACCTCCCGCTCTTGTACTTCCTTAAGTAAATGTCTATCAAGTTGTTCAAGCTCATGGGTATAGGCAAGCCGCCCCTGAATATGGCTCTCTTCTAGGAGATCTTTGCGCGGCCTCTTATTCCTCTTGATCCTTTTGTTATTCTGTGGGTCCACGTTGACGTGAGGAGTATCCTGGAGGACTTTCCTGACTGTATTATACGTCAGGTGACCATCTTCAGGGCGGGTATGGCTGGCAGCTTCGTCAGGGGGGAAGGTGTTCCAATACAGTACATCATGGCGTACCTGGATAGACTGTTCACTCCCAGGTTCAACGATACGTGGGCGGCCACCTCGTGGGAGATCCTGAAGATTCTGGAGCATTTGATCAAGATCTGGAGCCCCTGATCGCTCTAGGATACGTGAATAGATATTCTGTACAGTTGCAGTTTGGAGAGAGAGTTTATTGGCAATCTCATGGAACCTCAGCCCAAACTGCAGTCGGTGTCCTACAATAAGGGCACGCTTTGCAAGAGGGACCTCCTGGCCCTTTGGCATCTTAATTTGAACAAAATTGGTTAAGATTTGGGTGAGTAGCAAAACAGTGAACATTCACAGGTGCATGGAGTTTGGGGTTGGGCCAGGAGCTTGGCAGCCCCGCCCTTAGCGCCAAAAACAAAATACTTTTGGAAACCCCTGTGGTAGTATACCGGTAGAGGTTGCGGAAGCTCATCCGTAAGCCACATGCAAGCCACATGCAGGCTAGCGCGCATAGCCATCCGTAAATAATCACCTGTTCGCAGAGTTCATTTGACAGGAGCGTAAACAAGCCCTTTCCTATCATATGCCATTCCTTAATGGCCGAGTAGCAACGGACAAAACTATAAGCACAGAGGTGAAAATACAAAGATATTTGGTCCTCTCCTTGGCTAAAAACTTGGAGTCATGTGTGTCCAATAAGAACGCCTAATTTCGGCTATTTACATGGACTGAACCAACGATTCACACCAAGAGCCAGATCCCTTGCGCATTGAGAGAGCAGTAACTACACATAAGCCAATTTCGCAACTAGCACCAGTCACAAAATTCACCATAATGATGCTAAGCCGAGCCATTACGAAGAGTCTGAAAGGAAGATTTACGTCTTGCGTGCAGGTTACGCGAGAATTTGGCACGAGTAAGGTGCCCCTGGAAGCTCCCTCACTGCTTTCAATAACAAAAAGAATTCCCTCGGATTAGCGGCCATCATCAGCCAATAGGATCCGGCCCGGAAGCCCCGGTCCAGGATCGTCCAAGAACCACGAACCAACGCAAAATAGTGCTGGAATATTTCTTTTTTGACGCTGCGAGCGCATGTGAATAGGGATTAAAACATGACTTACTTTGGAGCCCGGCCAGGGTACGAGGGCGCTCCCTTTTATCTAGTCCTAATTAACACAATGCAATGTTTTATCGTAACTAGATTCTCTACCCAATGGAAAATAAAATTGTTTAAAAATTCTAAATATTAACCGTAGCGACATGATGTATGCCATAAAGCCTGTTAGACTTCATTATAAGGATTGTAGGTGACGGACTAGTGCTCGTTGGTACAAGAAATACCCACTCCTGTCGAAGGCTAAGAAGTATGGAGTAAGGTCGGACCTGTGTCGCAACAAAGCTGTAGAAGACGTAACCCTGTTGTCCTCTTTTGTACTGCAGGGCCTTGGCGCACTATGTCGACACCCGCTTTATTCTGGTTGTGCCTGTAATAGAGCGCTTGACGAAGTAGCAGTGTACAATTTTCGCAGTCTGGTGCAGTAGCACATATATATGACGTGTTATATCGTGATAAGGACTTACTGTTGTGGTATCCAGGAGAGCGCTGCAGTCAGGGCAACACAAAACTAAGGAGGGTGATATGCGCAATCGTGTCTCTTTGTACGATCGCGCCCGGAGCTTAATTCAATCCACTTATCTCTCGCTGGCCTAGGGACTTCGCCGACTGGCATCCCTGTTCATAACTCACAGCGAAGCATAGAAACAGAGCTTTCGGTCGGTGTAGCACTGCCACTCGTTGGTAATCCTATACCATATGCACCTCTTTCTGCTCTTGTCTTGTTATTTCCTCAACACTTTCCGCTGCCCCAGCCGACACCAAAATATTGGCCTCGGTCGTCCTCGTTATCCCTCCCCTCTCGCCAAGCCCCTCTGCCTGATCCTTCAACCGCACAATACTCTCTCCACTGATTTCCCCCAAGCTCTCATTCCGCGTGCTACTTGGGCTAGCATCCTGCTCGTCACTAGCACCAATCCTAGTCATTATATGCGCTTCTTTAGCACCATACGGTCGAAAGGCGTCTTCTTGCGTTCGAATAGAACCAAGCGAGGTATAGTTCTGGGCAGGTTTGTGACTGGAGCCCGCACCGTATGGTCGTGTAAGGTATTTAGGCGCTGTATTGTTGCGGGAGCCGCGGCCGTATGTCGAACCCAGGACACTTCGGAAAAGTGGCCTCAAGCATGATAGATTTCCTGCGGTGATACCGGTGCGAGTTTCCACGACTGCCCATATTAAGAGGTTGCACACGTCCCATAACCAGTCGCCCGTCTGGCCGAGATATGGGAGGTAGCTCATCTTAACGATTGCTGCGGCGGTGGCACTAGCATTGTCAATGTCTATATGTGGGATGGACGAGAGTTAGTCTCACAATAATCCTAGCCCAAGAATACCAAGGATAAGACTCTTTTGTCGGCGTTTCATTTGCGACTTCCATAGCATAGGAACCTGTGCTCTTATTAGTGGAGGAAGCAAATACCGTGTGAACACGTACTGGTATGAATACCGCAAATAGGAGGTCTGTCATAATGTTTATCGCTATGAAACGATTAGACTCCCGTGTAAATTCGTCAGAGCTCCGAAACATCTTACACGTAAAGGCGTAGGCGGTAGCTTTCACTATTTTTGGATCCCAACATGTACCTTTTGCTTCATGATCCCACAGAAGGGCGAGATTCGTGCATTGTAATAGGAGGGGCTAATCACAGTTCGTTAGTATAGAGCTATAATCGTCATATGACCTGCCGACGTACCATAATAGAAGCTAGCGTGCACAGTGCCATGAAGACTACAACATATTAACGAGACTGATTGAATCAACAAAGAGTCACTAACCCATAATAGAAATGATCGTTCGCCGGTAAAAAGGGGTGATTGCAATTCGCAGAAGGAAGAATCCGATCGATTCCTTGACCAACATGACCGAAAACAGATAGAGCGGCTGAGTGACGAAGTTCAACTTGAACGCTTCTTTAATTCCTTCCGGCGATATCTGATCGATATGTTTTCCGGCGCCAAAGTGAACTTCACGTATTATCAAGGC
Organism: Ophiosphaerella korrae; assembly: GCA_028456385.1. NCBI lineage: Eukaryota > Fungi > Ascomycota > Dothideomycetes > Pleosporales > Phaeosphaeriaceae > Ophiosphaerella > Ophiosphaerella korrae. Next base: position 231,804 of record JALNQF010000042.1, on the reverse strand, counting down.
TTGTTCAGCAATGCACTACAAGTGAATTAAAAAACAACTCCGAGAAAACATGCATCACGGACTGACCACAACCATAGCGGCAATCATGACATAGTCCTGCGGTATGGTAAGCTTATTGAGTTCTATCGAAGTCTTGGAACCACACTCACATCCCAGCCGACATTACGGATCATCTTCACCCTCACGTATAGGCGAGTGATCAGCGTTATCAAAGCTATGATGGTTACTGTGATGGTGACTCCGAGGACGGTAGGACCATAACTTTCCTTGGGATACGTATGAACCGTGGCCATGGTAAACCCCCAATGGAGTATTTTTAAATTGCAAGGACACTTTACGAAGTGATGACAACCGTTATCGAGAGCAAGGAACAGGAATGGCACGACACGTCAACTACAGAGAGTTCTGTAGCGCAATGGAAATGAAGGTAACCTCTGTGCCGGGACAGAGAGCGCTTTGACCATGCGAATATTTCCTTTTGATCGGCTCGCGCGGCCGCACAAATGATCAGTAGTAAAGGAAGAAGTCGCGTGGTAAGATCCGGGACGATGGGTGCTAGAATGTCAGCAGAAGGATGTCTGTCAAAGTTTTTGACGGCTGCTCCACTTGAAACGCGAAGTCTAGGTGTTTCTAGTAACTTGAGCAGTGCGATTGCGAAATCCGGCCAAATGCTAACGAAAAGTGATCGCCATTAAATGGGGGTTGACAGGATGGAGCAACCGGCGTCTGCACAAGTTACGCCATCTGCCACTTAGTCTAACGAGCTGGCGACTCGGGAGAGCAAAGCGTGGTCCGCAATCTTCTCAGGATGGTCGAGCTTCAACGGCTCGGGGTATTGGCATATGCAGCGCATGCAGGCGCTAGGCGACTCAAAGTTCTATTTTCAAGGATCTTCAGCTCAGAGGACGACGAACGCGCAAACTTCAGCCACAGTGCTGAAGTGGTACGGTTCTGAATCAATAAGGGCAGGCCTTTAGAACCGATCGTCGATGGGCTGGACCAAAAGCCACCAGTCCCTATGAAGAGTAGTGCCTGAATTGTTAAACGAGGATTTGATGCGAACTATCCCTTGTCAGGCCGAGTTGTGCCATATTTTCAATTGGGCCAATCACCATTGCTATTGGAGTGATCAGAGCCACGATTGGAGTGACTCAGCCACCAAGTTTCCGCCAATCACAGAAATATGGCACAACTCGGGCGTACAAGGGATAGCGACGTGAGTTTATCCACAGCTTGGCAAGACCCTTGGATTGTTAGAGTTGGCGGGGAACGGTGAGCTGGTGCCGCAGCACTGGACCCATTGCGCCAGCGGAACAATGATCAGTAAACGCCTCATTGACCCACCTCTAGCTTTAGGGAATAGTGTGTTGAGGAGTGGCTCTCCTGCTGCACAATTTCGGCATGGCATGTGTAGGCAAGGGGAAGTCCATCTGATGTTCGTGCAAGTAATGGAAACGAGAAGAGGGTGCTTGGGTCGAGCATCCAGGTCTATAAATTGTTTTATGCCAAAACTAGAACACATTAGTAGCTTGATCAGGTGAAAACTGTGACTAAAGAATGGGAGCTACTCAAGGAGTAACGTTAGCACATTCATTTTCCTCCTTGCACGCATCTGCAATACGAGGACGGGATTGAAAAACTCTCCCGTATCGGCTCCCAGCTAAAAGCAAAATGCCTCATTGACGATTCTGGAGCCTTGCTTTTCGGTTAACGATCCTACTGGCTAGTTCTGGGTGCTATCGTGAGTCAAGAAGAAACACCATTGCAGAATACTGGTGGCATTGATGATGGAGCATTGAGGGCTGAGTTCAATGGCTTGGATGGCGCAAAGACGCACGCCATCTCAAGTGCATCATCTTATGCACACGGATTGATCCGAAGAACGGCAAACACTTCCAGTTCCACAGCAGAAGTTCTGTGGCGCCTGGGGAATCCCGAATGGCTTTCTGCTGCGGTATTGTGCCAATCGCATTATAGAGGAAGCATCACATTTATCACGATCTCTTTACTCAACCTGAACAAAGAGGGAGGGACAATCAAGGGTCTGATGCTCATGATTGGTGTAATACTTCAACTCTTCATAAACGTGGAAATATGTATCTCTGGTAACGTCTGCTCTATTGTATAACTTGTAATGTTTTCTGACACCGACGAAACCGCTTATACCTTAAGCCTGCTACTTGATGTATTCTCCAATTCTTTCGCAGCGAGACGAGGTTGTTGGTGTGATACCTCCTCCTCTTGGCATTACGCCGACTTTACCCATCCACCGTCTAGAGCGCATATCCTTTTGACTGTTTATATTGTGACTGGGATCCTCTCAACTCTGTTCATCGGATTACGACTTTACACTGTTCGTTTTATCGCACGCCACGTCAGGACGCATGGGTTAGGCTCACTTTATTTTATTTGGGATAACTTTGCTAAACATCCTGAGTTCAGATATTCGCTCTGGTGTTTTCCATACTCGGCGTTCTCGGTATGTAGCTCTGCATTCACGCAGGCACAGGGTACTGACAAAACATTTCTAGGTATTCAGTATGGATATGGTAGGCACCTATGGGACATTCCATTCACTAGGTATAATCCCAATTTTATGAAAGTAGGTGACCTTACCACCTTACCTCTTTGCACACTTAAAGATAGACTGACTAATGCATTCTTAAGTTGGGGGCCATTGAGGGAACATTTTATGGCATGTCAATCATGCTTATAAAGCTCTCTATCCTCACCTTTTTTACTCAGTTTGCGCTCGAAGGATATCTCTGTGTTGCTATATATATTATCATGACACTTGTTGTTATCTATAGCCCGGTGACATTATTCGAATGGGTGTACACCTGCAGGCCAATAGAGAAATACTGGGATCTTACGATCACTAGTGGTTCATGCATTAACTAGCTAAAGATTACAATCTTTAGTGGCGTTATGAACACTACTACAGATGCGGCAATACTTATCCTGCCGGTTCTACTGTTACGAAAACTTCGACTACCTAAGAGGCAAAAGATTGGTGTTATAGTCATGTTGATGACAGGAGGTTTGTATGTTTCATGCTTTGCTGCTTTACAAAGACGCGGAAATAGCTAACACAGGAATTAGTGTTTTGATTGTTAGCATTATAAAATTAAAGTTTTAAGTAGATTTAGTTAATACAAAGGATCTCTCTTGGGAGATGGTATCGCCAATGGTGTGGTGGTAAGTGCAACCAGTATAGATTTCTGAGACAGATTTTTCTGACATTAAGCTCTTAGGATTGTTGAGGTTACGGCTCTTCATCTAAGACAAGGAGAACGACTATGCGTTCTACTCATACCCAACGCCTTGCTTTAAAGGATGGTGGTGAAGACCCTCAGAACATAATCTTGCGAGACAATGTTTATAGTAAGCCGCAGAAACGTCCTTAGACTGTATATAACTATACTAACAATTATGATATAGGGAGAGATTCTATGAATATATCCACCAAGACAGTCGAGCTTGCAACAGAGCAGGTGGTTTGGACAGAATACAGTTTGGATAAAGGATTAATCATTATAGATAGTTACGAACGAGAGCATGACCCTAATTGTTACCTACCCGGTAATTGAAATTATTAAATGCATAGGTATGGGATATACTTCTCTTCGGACATATTGATCGACCTCGACCTCTCTATTAAGGAGCAGCGGGAGAAATCTTCTGGGGCGCGAGGGAAGACTGGCACGAGAGCATTCATGGCGATCGGAGTGCTTCACGACGATGAGCCACATTCATTCATGCACGACTTAGAATCCTTCTTTTGGGTACTCTTGAGTTGACTTCAACTTCAAGCTACCTTAGCTCGAGTCATAATAACATTACTCTTCCTTTAGAGTATCGCCATCCTTTATCTCACCAATCTAGTCATGTGCAAAGAATACAGGACCACATATATGTATTCTGGAGGTGGTTGCACGATCGGGGCATGCGACGAAGTCAAGTACACGGCAGATCCATGCGACGATAAACCTGCCAGCGGTATTCGAAACTGCCACCGGTACCAGATGATTCATTCTGGATCGACTAGGAAGAAAGGTCCGCGTCCGGGACATAATCATGGGGGTCAAGGCGGAAATTCCAGTTCGGCCTAGGCGGGTTAGTATAAAGAACCTATTTGAAATAGTTGTCCGCTAACATGTCTGTGTAAGGTGCACCATCTACAAGATGCCAAATGCTATGTATGCCCACCATCATCTATCTATTTAGCTTAATCACAAGGGAAATTAGATTGCTGGTGTCATTCGCTGAAGAGGGATAATATCTATGCTTAAACTGCGCTCGCTATAGAATATATCATATCACCCACACACATTTCTTATCACAGATTAGGGAAGGTCAGAACGTACCCACATCTCGTCCGTCTCGTCAGCTTTGAACACATTCTTGCCGTAATTGAGGATGCCATTAGCAGAAGAAAATGTCTTTTTCCAGCAGCCCATAATAATGTCCCCGAGCAGAAGCCCGTCTGTACTCGGAAACTTTCCTTCTCGAAAAAATGACTCAATTGATTCATTGCTCAGGCCTTCATATGGAGTTTGATGAGCTATGAGTTCATAAAGTGTAGAACCCAGCGCGAATAAGTCCGACTCGACCGTGTTATCCGCCTCAGGATCTCGAGGGAGGCAATGGCTCGGGATCTCAAGCCCTTGTGCCGGTTTCCCTTTTAGTCCGAGGTCTGGATAGTCATCAAAACCCGATGCGTTAAAGTCGCTAAGCCTGGCGTTAAGGTCCGCGTCTATCAGCCACTGTTCGAACCTAAAATCAGAATGCCTGACTCCCTTGGAATGGATATATGCGACACCTTCAACCATTTGGTAGGCCCAACGCTTCAGATCCGTTTCTGTAATACTTGTGCAATTCCTCCGGACGTACTCCTTAAGGTTGCCGTTGGGATAGTACTCGAGCTCGATATATTCCTTTTCGGGGCTAATTAACAAGCAGTTGGCGATGAGCGGGTGGCTGCCCAAGATAAGATAGACGTCGGCCTCATTTTTGCATGCCTCCATATTCTGTTTTGTGATGTCCATGTCATCAACGAGCACATGACATTGTTTTCTGACGGTGTTTCCGATGCGGTAAGTTTTGGCGCTCATGCCCACCATAAGTAGCTCGCGTTTTGGCGGTGTGGATAGTGACATAACTTGAAAGCCGATGTAAAGAACCTGTTAGGGGCCTAAGACAGGGAAATAGGCGGGCCAGGGAAGTGTGCTATGGTACGAACGGGGGCGAGATGCGAAGACCACTTGTGTTCGATAGGACTTCACGCCTAGTGCTAAGATGATTCCGAGAAACAGATTTTATGATATTTTGCCTAGAAAATGGTGGTGATGGGCCTACTGCCCGTTCATCGCTAGTCTGTTTCGAGACTTGGCAATCCCTAACGCCGGGGCCCTGCATTGGCGAAACTGCAGCGATCACGCTCGAAGTCTCCCCGCCCCCTTCCAATCTTGAAACCTGCCTCAGCTTTGTTCACGCCCTATTGGTTCCACGTGTCATGGCACAAGGAATCTGCGAGAAACTCCGTGAAATCAAGAATGACGTATTCTCCCCGGAGATTGGTAGGTAGCCTTGGGGAACTTTGCGACCAGGTATCCGATATTCTAATCCAGATCAACGTGCAGAAGAGCCTGAACGAGACAGTCCAATCATTGCGGGAGGGACAGTCTCCTACCACTCCGGCGAATCCGCCCAGGATATCTACTTGAGGGTGTCGGATGGCAAAAAGGTGTTTTCCGAACAGGCGCCCTGGTGTGTGATCGAGGCGGTGTTTAGGATTTGCGAAAAACCCCGCGGCCGCGAGTTTTGTATTGAGCACACACACTAAAGCACGACAAGGAATGGTTCATTGTGGGGTTTCGGAACCGCAAGGCCATGCCAAGCTCAACCCCCATCTCGTCCACCGTTCCTTAGACCCCAACTTCCCTATTGGCTTTCGTGCAGTCTGCCATCTGCATGTCTTCGCTCGGAACGATCAACGGTAGCGCTACCCAGGCAACAATCCTCATTTTACTATTCAACACCCTTATTGGTGTTTATTATCTATGCGCAAAATACCACGGGGCATCGGAAAGTATACAGTGCACAGTCATGATCTGAACTTGTAGATAGGTAGCCTATGGCAGAGATTATTCTGGGTAGTAACGCCTTTTGATCCTTGCTCAGACTGTCAATGTCGAAATTAGATGGTAACTCGTTAATGACTGAGTGGATCCTGTCTAAATGCGCTGGCATCCATATATCATAGACGTTCTTGGTGAACTTGTATGCTGTCTGTCAGCCGGGCATAGCTGCGAGAAAACGCGGCTGAAACAGAGTAGGAATTCATAATCTGTACGTGCCGACGCAACAACATTCTCAAACGCCAACCAATCGAGTCCTTAGATATCCCTCCGCTCTCCACTCTCGCTCTGCATGCTCAGCACCTCACCTAGCTGCAACTCTATCAGCATCTGGTGCCTGCGCTCTCCACCGTCATCCGCGGATAGCTCGCTGACTAGCTAGCCTCGCCTCGCCCACCTCGTCCGTCCCGAAAACGTGCCTCCATTCCCACTGGCACCCACTCAAGCGACGTCGACCTCTCTAATCTACACATGTGAATGTCGCTCAACCCGGCGCAAGTACAGCGGGGAACAATCCCCTACGAGGGAAGCTTAGCGCAGGGAAAACGAGAGCTTGTCAGACGAAGGCTATGTGGAGGAGAATGCCATCTTAGCAATGCGACAACGCTATAGCTAACAATGCGAGGTTGAGAGTGTCGGTCGGCGCAGCCGCCGCTGGATCTGACAGCATTCTCCGCAATCCGCGTTCCATACAAACGTCGCCCGGTCCAGCTTGTACACCAACGCGCTCGTTGTCCACTCATCCAACACCGGCTCAAGCACTTCCTCCGCATAGTCCGGGAAGTCCAAGTCGAGCTGCTGGAGGATATACGCGTGCTCATCGAAGATCTCCAGGCAACTAAGACTTGACGATCGGAGCACACGGTGCCTCTTAGTTAGACGGCTTCCTCGCTGGAAGTAGACGAGGTGCTTGACGAGTACGTCACTCAATCACCAAAGTTTCGTAATTTGACTAACAACTCACTCAGATACCGCCTTAGTCCATATTTCCACTTGCGCTTCCTCATCCCGCAATGGAAGCCGGCCAACTCAAACTTCAAACATTTTCACGCACACATCCAAGCCAGCCACGGCCATCATCATACACCATCTTCATAAATTCTACAGCATTGCTTACAGGCGCGATCCCGTTGTGGTCGAAACCTGACACCTTACACATTCGATTTGCTGGACAGTAATGTTTTCATTAATTCTCACGGCGTACACTATAGGGGCCAGTGTATGAACTGTGGCTGCGAAACGGGGCGGAAGTGCAGGTGGCATAGTAAAGGCTTTGGAATACTCTTGATAATGTTGTGGAGGGCAGCGTCGTGGTGGGCCAGGTTTAGAGCACATTTGTTCGGAACGTCCAGGGCTTCCAAGGTCAGAAACTGCGGGAGTTGTCCAAGCTTTCATGATTATCTTCCTGGCTGTTTTGCTGTTCGACGGTTCTGTTCCGATCTTCTAGAAGCTGTAACTCGTCTTGGACAAGATCTACCTCTTTCCGGACTAAGCAGCTCTCGGTACTCAGTGTACCGGACCTCATTGTAACACAGAAGAAAGCGGTTACGTGGTGACACAGCCGCCGTACAAGTGCACGGCCAGCGGCTCCTTATACGCTGCAATCTTTAGTGTCGTGGAGACGTGTTCTGATTCAAGCTCTGGACGCATAGAGGAGTTCATCTCGTCAAAAGTCACAAGCCTGATTCGGCTGTCTTATAGTCGTCTATTATTCCCAAGTGTGGAGTCGGTCCCTGCAGCGGGGTCGACTCTCGGAGTAAAGTTTCGGGCTCTCTTTGTTCCTATATTACACTGGTCGTGGCCGTGCTCGGTACTCCGATCAGAGTTCAACCTTTCGTGGGATGGGGTTGGATACGCATATTTATGTTGTCGCAGCGACGGATCGTTTTCCTTGCAGCATGTGCCAGCGCGTCCGTACTGCACCCGGGGACCGATCTGGGAAGCGTTTAAATATATCCTTCCACTCCATACCCATCTTATCCTTGTACGAGAGCAAACGCTCTTCGTCCGACCCTAACCACGGTTTATGCGTTCGTTGGCGGCAGCGCGTATCTTCTCTGTTGTATCCCTGATCATTACCGGCAGCGTGAGGTCTGTATGCCTCTTCATCATCGTACTCTTCGTTGCCGTCGTCGTCTGAGTGGTCAGTATCACTATGGGAATTGCTCATCCGGTCCGTATTGAGCAGCGTCAAGCTTCGGGGGGTACATGCCCCTGATGTACTAGCGTCATATCGGTATCCTAGTAGCATCCATGAATGAGGAGATAGCTGGGTCATGCGGAGGGCTTTGCCTTCATCGCCGAAGAGTTTGTGATATAGGGCTATCGTGTCAAGAGCCAAGCTCGACTCGTTACAACGCACAATTGCCGTCACAATCGATGAACCCTCTGGCGCATCACAATGCGTGATATCGGTTATCTGACAAGCTATATTGGCGCTGGGTCCATGGTCTTCGTTGGTTCCACCTCTAACTTTCGCTTTTGGAGATGATATTGGTGGTGAGCAAGACCAATTCACGCTGTCCATCCTGGACTTAGATAGTTGATAGGGTTGAGATGATGTTACGTTTCGCGATGTCCTCGTAGTTATCGTGCTCCCGCCTCGTCGTTTACGAGTAGTCCGTGATAGACCGCGCCTCTTCTTCCTGGCTGGACGATCACTGCGTTTACTTTGTTGAGAAGTTTTCGCTGAAGATCTACTGGACACCTCATCGACCCGTTCGTCCTCGTGGCTTTCCCCAGCTTCGCCATCACTGCATTTTCCGTACTCTTCGCCCTCTACTCTTTCGAGAGAAGAGATGGATTGTCTTGGGGATTGGAGCAGCTCCTCGACTGTTCCCGGAGTATGTGCGCCATCGTCGCCGTTCTCTTCATCGAGGTTGTTTGAGGACGGCGCTGGGCTTCCAGTACCACCACCTTGGCTACTATTGTCAAGAGGGCCAGGACTAGGCTCATTGCTGACTCTAGAACGGGAGTCTAGGCCGCTGGGAGTTAGCAGAGGCGTGGACTTGGATGTGGGTAAAGGATCGAGCTTTACCTCGACGCACTGCGCAGAGAGCTGATAATCGCGAGCAATTTGCGAAGCGGGACCCGTCCTTATCTTCTCACTCACTCCAGAGCGGTCTTCTGAGTTTAAAAACTGTATTTATCGTGGATATAATACCCTCTCTGAACTCTCCAACGGTATTACACTTAAAGAGCTTAGGAACTTGATTGTACAAGCAGGCCAAGAAATATAGTCCTCTTGATTATGGACTATAAGGTCAATTTGAACTGTGCTTTATAGGTAGTTCGATGGCCAGTCTTATATAATTTTGATTACCAGTGAATGGATGATATGTATTGATTCATTTCCTACCCTACTCAGTCTTTAAGGATCTGACGATCCACGAAGTTGTCCACGAATGGGCTCGCTCAAAAGTTTGTAGTAGCTGGATCACCTTATTCTGTTCCTCTGTATTACGTAGGACAGGACCCTATATGAAGACGGTATGGCATAATATTATTAGTAGTTGTGAATTTTGAGGCGAAGACGCGCAAGCATAATATATAGCCCGTGCATGTTCTAGAATTTGGCGCTGATAGAGTCAACATGATTGACAAGGCTGCGCTGGCTTCAGTACTTACATCTAAACTTGACAGTTTACCATGCAAATAGCGGACCGCAAACTTTAGCCCTGGTTTATATCTGAGAAGGAGAATACACGAGAAGTGATAGAAAACGAATGAAATTACTATGCTGAGTGAGCACAAAAGAATAGGAAACAATTTGGGTCAGGCCTACCATGCCAATCTGCTATGAACCAGATTTCGGAGAATACGGACCCATGATCAGAGGGTCCCGCGCCAATTGGATCAAAAGCCTTTGGCTTGTCCTTGTGCCAAGTCTGAATTTTTTCCTAAAGTTCTTGCCATTGTTGGATCTGGATACCTGGTTGGACTTCGGATCCAGAACGTGAGAAGCAAAAATTGGCTATACAGGCAGTATTCTATATCATTTGATTAGCCCAAGCTGTCTCTAACCTCAGCCAAGCTAACAGGTGAGAGTCTTGCAAGGAAGCTGGAGTAGGATCTAGCTGCAGTGAAAAGTTAATGTCTAGCGGCTGTTGGCGAATAGTCGCATGGTAGAGACACTACCGGACATATACCCAGAAGATAGCTTCACGAATCGAGGGCGATGAAGGATCGACGGAATGAGTACCTTGAGAAGCACGGAGGATGGCTGATACTCCTGCTAAATGCTGTTTATCATACGAACTAGTGCTGGTTGAAGCTTGTGAATTTAGAAGGGTGGTTTAAGCCAATGTGCTTATGGAAAGACTTACTATTAAGCTGTTCAGCAAAATGTAATATCACTACTGCTGAGAGTACTGTCTCATCGTGGCTAGCAGAGTCTTCCTTGAGGCGGTCGATAAGCAGAGTAATACAGCGTTCATATGCCACGTCCGCAGTCTTAGTTTCCTTGCGATGGCGTGCCGCGAAGCGTAAAACTGCGTGAGAGAGAATAGGGGATCGTCTAGCATTTTCTGGCACTTTCACCGTAAAATTGCGCGATGCATCAGAACAGTCCAACCAGCGACCAAGATGCTCAGTATAGTGGTTTAAGAGTGACGCTTTATCGTGCGTAAAAGCGAAGGGTTCTTGCGCATAGCTACTGCCCTCTACCAATTCTGGTGAATCAGACCGTAATCGGCGCGGCATACGCATGTTATCCATTGGAATTCTCGAACCTCCACCTAGGCGTAATGAACCTTGAATTGTTGATTCAAGCGATAGGGCCCTAGTAGAAGAGAATTTTGCGAAAATGATCTCAGACTCTATGCATTTGGTCTGACTGTGTCCGTTTGGGTCCCTTGAGTAGTGAATTTGGTTTTCACCTTCGGTGTCTATTTTCTTAACCTATTCTCTGCTTAAATGAACTAAAGAAGGCAATGCGTAAGTCGTTCTTTCTAAATTAGCAAAGAGGATAAATACCTTGTGTACACTGCGTTTAGTCGTATTTCTTTGGAAGTGCAATGCATCTCTGGAAATATGCTTGGCTTGTCCATGCTGATAAACTGTAAAGCTCTAGAGTGACGCAATTGTGATAAGGAGTCTGACTATCCAGAAAACCGCCTAGTTGCGCGATGTTAAGCGATCCAATTGACTAACGTCCGTCCCTGTGTAGCGAGCCACTGTTGGTTTAGGACACACACACACCTAGCTAAATCCCAAGGTCACGTGATGTGATGTCCAATCACAAACCGTGATGTGATGTGACGGCTCATCACAAACTGTGATGAGCCATTCTTAAACGCACATCTATTGATGCCCTAGGTATATATAGGTCTAGATAGCTGATAGTGAATAATCATCACTTCTTCTTCCCATTCTCTAACAGATTTGCGGGACGCAGGGATGGACGTTACCTGAGATGGTGGGCCTCCTGATATACACGACCCTAGGCTTGGCATACTGCATCTCTAATCTTTGCGTCTCAACAATGCTTTGGGAGGCACCTCTCAGCTCGGCATACTTTTAGCATCTTCTCAGCTCGGGGTGTTCTGGTCCGGAAGAGGGTTCAAGATTGAAGTCACATCGTGAAGCTGCGAAGTGCTGCAACCTTTAGAGACAGCGTATTGGCGCTGCGAGAATGCCGAAATATTCAGGGCGAGCTCCAAAGTGTCTAAAATCTGCTCGGCTCTCCGGGTCAGGTCATGGAGCTTTTCTTCAGCTTCGAGAATCAAGACCGCAGATAAGTCTGAAAGCAGTAGTTTCCTGCTATGTGTTTGAAGTTCCATGTTGGTAATGGTCGAACTGCCATTCGCGGATAGGTACTGATAGATAGCCTACCAAGCGAGAGGGGCAATTATACCTCGATGAATATGGTGCCGATAGGGGACCATTTTTGGGACCTGCTGCCCGCATCGTAGCATCCTACTGTAATTCATTGTAATATTAGAAAGTTGGGTAACGTTATTTTGAGAGCTCATAGCTTTATTAAGTTAGAAAGAAAAACTGAATTCGTCACAATGGCGACATAGGAAGGTAGCATGATCGTTCACAATACATCCTGCTTAAGAATTTCATCATTAACCCTGCTTTGGCTAGTCTAACTTGATGATATTTTTTTATTGTCCCCATTGTCATATAGCGCCATTGCCCCATACTGCTCACAAAGGCCGGACATTGGGGCCGTAGAGCTAGATGTGTTCGTCCCCGGGTGATTCCGAGCGTGAAACTGTGCGAAAGATTCGCTGTTTTTTCCAGCTGGCACGTAATCCTCCACATCCCACTCCATTTCGTGGAGTCGTTTGCTTAATGTCATATGTGCCACGAAATTTCGCAGATGTGCTTCTTTGTGTAGCTTCCCGTCAATAAGACCTTGGAGATATAGCATCTCAAATAGGTACATACTGCAATGAATATAGCTCTCGGTGTTTGAGTTCGAAGATGTTGGGAAGAGGACATAACCTGCATTCAGAGGCCTGCTTTATAGTAAGGGCCCAAATGCGGGACCTTCAAGGTACCAGAACTGGGTCTTCAGGAGCCGCATCCAAGGAGCATGATTCAGCAATCGCTGCGCCTCAGAGCACTGTCTCCTGATGTTGCAGGGATTGTCAAACATCACGGTGGCTGAAACAGCAAAGTGTGACAGGGGTTGAGGATGTATATATGTATGAGGCATCCCGCCTGTCTGAATAATAATTAACAACGTCAATGAACAATCACTTGCTTCAACAGGGATGCATAGACTGCTTAGCCTGATTGCCGATGGCATTTTGCCCCCTCTGTGGATCCTCAATTAAAAGGTAGGGAGGTGGAGCCTGTCACAGAGAAGCATTCTGGGCATTCAGTGGTAGCCATCTACCGGTGGATGCGTGGAAAGTCTTTACGTATGTCTCCATCCTAATTATCGCCCTCCATCTCATCTCCGTCACTCTCTGAGTGGATTTCTACAGTGCCCAAGTTAGAATGTAGATCTGTGTTAATGGTATGCGTCGCTTCCACACGTACCGATTGGTTCCGCTTCATTTCCTCGAAGAGTTCTGGTGGGGGTAGATGCTATGACGTGAAAATACCTTGAAGTATCTCCAAACTCGTCGACTCCGTACCCGAGGCGCTTAATGGTGCATAAGTTGCGCAAGCCCACATCCTCTTTGCCATTTAAACGGCCAATGGCATGAATTACGAATTGGATCCCCCGCAATTCGGTGAGAATGTAGACGCAGCCGTTAATAACTGGCTTGTCATCGGTGTCTACGCTCAGAACTCCAAAATTTGCAAGTGAGTTGTCAAAGGGTAGAGCAATTCTATGAGTCGGAAGTTCAGTCCAGCCGTCAACACTTGTTAGGAACGTCGTCTGCATCCAAATCTTTAAGGTGGTTGTAGACTGGTCGCCGAAAGTAGTTTTCAGCCACTCCGAAGTACTAAGGATGCCTTCAACAATCCTGTTAAGATTGCCAAAGCCTACTAATTCTGTAGCGCTTGCGATAAGTTGGTACCTTTCCGAGTATATTATGGTAATATTCTACCTTGATTAGCATTGGGTATAGCTCACGAAATGCGTGACGTACCCCGGTTGCATTACCAATATCCAACACCCCGCCATGCTCGGTGTCTTCGAGATACACCCTGAGTCCTCTTCTTTGCTCAACAAGCAACGACTTCAAACGGCCATTGATGGCCGCAGTGGGCTCGCTGATAATGTGAACATCAAAGGGGGGGGAGGGGGGGCTATAGCGCCATTGTCAAGACTCTACTAGCTCGAAGCGATATTCAGGACTATTCAACAGATATTAGGGGACGGACGTCACTATCACACATGCGGCCGAGAACGGACATGAGGCCGTCGTCCGGTTGCTGCTTGGGACGGGTAAATTCGAGCCAGACTTGAATGATAAGCAACAGTCGGACGCCGTTATCATGGGCCGCCGAGAACAGGCACAAGGAAGTCGTTGAGTTGCTACTTGAAATAGGCAGAGTCGATGTTAACTCCAAAAGATAGCAACGGTCGAACGTCGCTATCATGGACAGCAGAAGGAGGGCACGAGGCGGTCGTTAAGCTACTTCTCGAGAACGGCGCCAACCTTGAGGCTCAGTGTAGCCCTGGCCAGACACCGCTATGGAGGGCAGCAGAGGGAGGGCACGAGGCGGCCGCTAAGTTACTTCTCGAGAACGGCGCTAACCGCGAGGCTCAGGACAAATGTGGCCAGATGCCACTATCAAGAGCAAAAGAGCATAGGGATTTCGCTACCTTACCACTATTCTACGATCGGCATCCGATATGGGGAGAGTGGACGCCGATACGGAAACGGCGTGAATTCTATATCCCGGCGATGATGGCAATAAGTCCTATCATTCCAGCTAGTATTGTGGTGAAGTCTGTGGGGGGGGGGTAATAGCAATTCTCCTAGGAATACCAGCTTTCTTAGTAGTAGGAACGGATCTTGGCTAGGATTAAACACGGTCACCTAACCGAAAAGATGGGTAAGACAACTCGCTCGTCGGTTGAGGATATTAGTCCCAGCTATTAGGGCCAGCGAGTATACAAAGAAAGTAAAGTTACTTGAGACGTGCATAGGATAGGACTATTATGGTGGAGAGTATCTTTATTCCGTAGGTAACCTGGAGGACATCAAATCATCTCGAAGGGCTGAAGGTGTATTCATTGAACCTCATTCGAAATCTCCTTCTGGTCTAGAGGTTTTGATATGCCCGACCTATTAGCACCGTTTGAATAACGAGAACCAGCAAGCTGATACAATGGGGACAGTGCACCGAATCTAGCAGAAATGTGCTTTGGTAGACAGCAAGTAGACTAGCCTGGGAAAGGTTTTATACCTGCAATCTACTTACTCTAAGTATAAAAACTTATGCTGAATAGTTTGGTGTGCTAAACGATGGCCTCCAGGCCTTGGTGAAGAAACGGCGCGCATGAAGACCATTGATCAGTGATCTTGTCGCCATTACCCAAGCTCCCTGAACATCTGGCTTGGTTGCGATCTCTCCCGTACTAAACGTATCTGGTATTCGATTAGTACGTTTCTGTAGTGTCTCTAGAACATGGCTAGGTGTTTGTGTTGATTTTGCTGAAATTACCTAACTATCCGAACCCTAGAATGTCTTTTTTTCAACCCCAACCCCCAGCCCAACATTCTGCACCTCTTCTTCTTCTTCCCCCTCGTCATCCCCGAAGTCACCCACGTCTTCAAAATTCCTAACATCTTCCGCACCAGCGTCAACATCGCCAAACGCGCCATCATCATGCCGCTGTGTCCGCCGCTCAAAGCCACCCTCGTCATCGTCAGCAAACACACTGCTGCGCCGTCGAATTTCTTCTAAGAAATCGATGTTGCTGAACTGCGGGCGCTCGTTGCGACTCATTTGTTGTAGGACTTTGACTTCTTTTGGAGGGCGCAGTTCGAACATTGAGTTGGGGCGATCATGGGTATATGGTGAGCGTGAGCGGGACGGACCTTGTGGTGTTGGTTGTTGTGAGGGTCGAGGGGACTTGGAGGACCACCAGCCGCTGAGGCGCTGGGATAAAGAGGGGCTGTCTGGAATGTCGGAGGGATTTTTCAAAGTACTGGTGTCGAGCTCGGCTAGCGCTTTTTTGCTCTTTCGCACAAATGTAAAGCCCAGCGGTAGAGTGACTGGTGAGCCGGGACGAGACATGATCGCTGACGAGGATGATTCAGAGCCCGATAGCGGATACGCTGCTTCCTCGCGTGAGTTGTTGCTTTTTGTTCGTTTGAGCAGACCCTGTAGGTCGTCTTCAGAAAGTGCGTTGACCAAGTCGCCGTCACGCATGCCACGAGGTCGGTATTGCCGCCTCCCTTGTTGGATCAAGTGCTCCAGCTTGGCACGATTGGCGATGAAATTTAGCTTTGGGAAAGTTGACTGCTGACCGACGTGAATCATGCGTGCCAGACGTTGGGGGGTGGGATCGGAAAGAATATAGATAAAGTCAGAGGCGATCGACTTTGGCCAAATTGTGATGGTACCACTGAAACGCTGCAGCCAGATCTCACTCCAATCTTGGCCCATCGGACGTGGCAACAGCTCTAAATGACGGAGAACCTTTAGCCATTTGTTAAGATCGAGCTTGAGATACTGTTCAATCGCAGACCCAATGAAACCGCCTCTCCAGCCACGTCCTCTTCGATGAGTGACTGGCCGACCTACGGATCCGCGAGGTGAGAAGAAGAAAATGTTGATATGCGGATTAACCTGACTGACAATGGAAAAGCGAACATTGAAATGCAGATTGAGTGCTTTAAGAGGGATGTCGGTTCTCAGACTGCCATCTTTCCACTTGTGGCCAAATGAATAGGGCGATAACGACCCGTCCTTATTCTTTTTCATAAGCACGACCGGGTTGAGTATGCCAGGTACTGCGGCTGAGGCTAGCACTGCTGACCAAACAACGCAGTCAGGGGCCGTGATATAGTTGGCGAGAATGGTAGGCGAGTGCGGGTCGGAAGGTACGCATGATACGTTGAGGATCCGTCCAGTTCGCTGGTATGCTTCTTTGAAGGTCATGCTTCCTCTTGTCATCCAGGCACATTTCCTCGCCCAGTCAACGCTATCAAACCGAGCGCCTGTAGTATACCACCGCTTCATCCATGTCAAAATATCATCAGAGCATGCAGTAATCCGTCTGGCTAGCGCAGGTACGAGTAACTTCTTGAGCTCGTCATCTGTTCTGGAGCACAGCAGGGCAGCCACTAACGCTCCACCAGATGTTCCTGTGATGACTTCTGGCAGAAGGCCGGCATCCAAGAGGGCTTTTGCGACACCGAGATGGTAATAGGCAAAAGTTGCCCCACCGGATAAGCAAAGAGCAGTACGGCCAAAGTTGCTACCAAGGTGCTTGAATAGTGCGCGCTTGTTCTCTGGGTCAAGCTGGGCAGTACGCAGGAGGAAGGACAGCGAAGCCTCAGCCTCTTGGACGAAGCTCTGCAGGACGTCCTTGGTTCCGTAGTACGTCTCACTGTACAACCTCGGATTCTCGAATCCACAGAAATTATTCTTTACACAGGCCTCGAGCAGCGCACGCAGGTCCTCGACGGCCCGCGGCTGGCCATTTGATTTCCTCTCCTTTTCTTCAGCTTCGGCTTGGTGTCGTAGCTTGACCAATTGCTCGTGTACTCGCTGTATTGTTCTCGAGTCGTAGTAAGCGTACTCGGGCTTCTTCTTCCATACGTCGTTGCCAAGATGCGCGTCCAGCTCCGTCGCACCCTTTATCCAGTCCTCATACGAGGATGCGTTCTGCAGCCGGCGCCGCAGGCGCTGTCGCGTGCCCCGCCATGTGACCATATGCTCATAGAGGTAGATGTACAATCGGGTGAAGACGTAGGCTATGCTGAGGAACAGCAGCCAGCCCAAGACGACAATCAACAGCGGCCACTTTAGCAGCACATAGACAAAGCCCTCGCGTGTTTCGTCCTTGCCGCGCCGAGGCGGCGCCTTGCCCTTCTTGCGCCGTCGGACACGCTGGTGGACGGGGCGCCAGTCGTTGAGGGCGGAGAAGAACTTGCGCGGTTCAGGCGGTGGGGAGAGAAGGTCTTCGGATGAGGGCGACAGCTCGGGGATAGGGGCAGCTAGTGCTTTGGCGAATTCCTCGAAGTCGGGCTCGTGGACGAAATCGTTATCGTAGTCGGGAAGGAGGGTGAAGTCGAAAGCCTCTGCAGAGTGGGGATCAGGGCCGTCGCTGTCTTTCTTCACGTCAGCCATCGCAGAAGACTCTGGCGGGCAGGCGGTTGCATGGCCAAAAGGTGCGGCTATCAATGGTGTGGAACGCTGAGGCTCCGGCGTGCATGTGAGCGGTGCAGCGCGCCATCTCGTGCGGTTCGCGCTACGTCACTGGACGAGACGAGACGGGCACGGCTGGTCCCTTTCCTCTCCCTTCACGCCACACCAGGTCACGTCAAACCTCGCCCACTCACCAACACCGTGATTGGGGGCTATGTGGCCCCGTCTCCTCCCCAGAGACACACGCATGCCCTGCAGAGCACGCGCTCGGCCGCAATGGCTCGCGCGCCGTCGTCTGATGACGCTCGCCATCGAGACATCATGCGACGATACCTCGGTCGCAATTGTAGAAAAGACTGCCAAACACGGCCACCCCATGGCGCAAATTTATTTCCATAAGAAGGTCACTTCCAACAACGCCAAATACAAAGGAGTGCACCCTCTTGTCTCTCTCCAGTCTCATCAGGAAAATCTTGCACGTCTCGTGAGAGAAGCCATTGGCCATCTTCCACCAAAAGAGAACAGTCACGCTGTCAAGCAATTTCCAGACTTCATCTCTGTCACCAGAGGGCCCGGTATGCGATCTAATCTATCCACAGGCCTTGACCTTGCAAAAGGCCTCGCCGTGGCATGGCAGGTATTGCATATCCAAACTTCTTTTACAAAATCCGCTAAATACTCGTGTAGACACCCCTCGTGGGTGTCCATCATATGCAAGCCCATGCTCTCACCCCTCGGCTTGTGAGTGCCCTTGATGCCTCCTCTGAATCGTCATTGGAGCCCCATTTCCCCTTCCTCTCTGTACTTGCTTCCGGCGGCCACACCTTGCTCATACAATCGTCTTCCCTAGTACATCATCGTTTGCTGGGTGCTACCAATGATATCGCTGTCGGGGAATGTCTAGACAAAGTTGCGCGCATGTTGCTGCCAGCTGATCTTTTACGGACTACAAAAAGCACAATGTATGGGGCGCTACTTGAGAAGTTTGCTCTCACACGCAGTGGGCATGAAGGCACGTCTGCAGAGGGGTCTCAGAACCTTACCCACTTGTTCGCCCCGCGTCAGCCCAACGCATTGTCCGGCAGCGCCGGCTGTTCTGCGAAACAATATTTAGAGACTTCTAGCTGCGGCCATGCCTGGTACAAAGTGCCTTCAAATCATGAAGAAGCTATTAAAAGAAATATAACCAAGTGGGGTTGGAGTTTTGATCAGCCTCTGACTAAAGCTCAAGGTGGTATCAAAATCAATAACATAGAGCTCAGTTTCTCCGGCCTATTAACAGCAGCTGAGCGCATCATTCGGTACCATACAGACCCATCTACTAAAAAGCGCACCAAGGTAGAGCGTGTGGCCGATGAGATCAGCCTAGAAGAAAAAGAGGGCATTGCCCGAGAGCTTATGCGTGCGGCCTTTGAGCATATTGCGTATCGAGTCGTTCTTTCATTGCAGTCAATATCTCAAGACTCATCACCACGATCGATTGTGTTAGCTGGGGGTGTAGCCGCCAACTCTTTATTGAGATACATACTTGCCAGTACACTATGTGCTCGGGGCTATCATGATATGAAGCTATATTTCCCTCCCCCTAACTACTGCACAGACAATGCTGCCATGATTGCCTGGACCGGCTTGGAGATGTTTGAGGCCGGCTACACCGATCCAGTCAGTATCCGTGCCATACGGAAATGGCCTTTCGACCAGTTGCTACACCCCATAGTAGACGGTTAGGCCTGAAAGATTACCTGGCGATGGAAAATATAAACGCCACTTGATCATCTCGGGCTGTTCGGAAAGGAAACGAGAGTGCCGTGGCCATAGTTAGAGGCATGGTCTTGTTTCGTCTCCGTTGCCCCGCCGTAAGGTCTAACAACAGGTTTTGTGTGAACGCACGACTCTTTCGGAAGTCTGGCGCTATCGAACGCTTTTCGCACGAATACCAAGGAAACGTGGGCGCACTAACAGACATGCTCGAAGGATACGCCATATTAAGGTACATGAACGCTACATAGCATCTCGGAAGCGCACATGCTGTACGGCTTTCAATGCTTTACGAACTTGCTTTAAGCAGAAGCGTTGAGGATCGATCTATCCTAAGTAAGGAGGTACGAGAGGTGCGAATATATCCGCTTCTAGACCAAGACAATGGAAGCCCCCTAAGGGTGGGGAGATACGATAAAAAAGCACAAAGTTCAAAAGTCTGGGGCTGGGTCGTCTCGATCCTAGTCAAAATCACAGGGGTGGCTTGACTTTTTTATCGGGTAGGAATCACGTTCGGTTGCTGCCGAATCCTTGCACGATCACCTCCAATTTACCAGCAATATATCCAAACAACGAGTACTTTAATTATGCCGACTATTTCACAGCTCTAGCCAAATCAACATTCCTGGAGATTTGAAGTTTATTCTTGAGTTCTAATAATAGTCTGATCCCAGGTCATGCCACGGTTGCACCCGAGGTCTATCAGAGTTAATTGCTTGCAAGCTTCCTGAGTCGACCTAGAGCCCGGGACACGGCCTGCTTGGGCTTTCTGAAGCAAGATCTGGAGTATATCGTGTGCACAGTCGATACTGCAGTACGAGCAATGGTATCCACTCTCGTATCATTCATCTGTGCATAGTATACCCACTAGTAGTAGAGTCTAGTCAACGAGGGATGGCGATCCGGGGAACATCTATAACATGAGAGCATGTCACAAAGATCTACGGTACCGTTGAGCGTTTCTCCTTGACACTAGTTCCTCGTGGACCAGTAAGTCCGAACAATGGCACCTACTCGGCACACCGTGCTGGCTCTGCTTAGCTTTACGGCAAGGTATGCCACTCCTTACCTTTGATATAGCAAAGATACCCTAACACTCCCATAGCATCAGTGCACTCCCTGCAGAACTCCATGATCGTCAGATAGGAATCATCCCTCCCCAGCAGAGCGTTTCTTGGAATTCTGGTGATCCAAAACCCACTCCTGATGAGTCTAAAGGCCCTGGACTTCCGAGTTATAGTGTTTCTTGGGATGGTCAAGTGCCTAGCCAGGCCCCTGAAAAGCCCACGTTACCGCCTGTTGATCCCAAACCGAGTAACCAGATAAGCCTCGGTACACCGTCGTACTGGATCAGTTGGGATACTGGCAACCCAAATCCTACCAAAGCCCCCGAGAATTCAGTTGTTCCAGCTCCAGGCACGCCGATTGACCAATTCAGTCTCGGTACGCCCTCTGGATGGGTTAGCTGGGATACCGGCAAGCCCGCCCCAACGCCAGCACCTGAGGATCCCACCTACCCAGCTCCAAGCAAGCCATCTAATCAAATTAGTCTCGGATCGCCCTCTGGATGGGTCAGCTGGGATGGTCCCCAAACTCCCGAACCTGCGCCGGTGAAACCGTCTGCAAGTGCTCCAGCTGTCAAGCCCTCCAAAAAGCCTGGGCTTCCCGGATTTCCTCCGCACCTCTCATGGCCTCCAAAATCAAGGTCAAAGTCATCAGTTCCGCAAGCAACTTCTACCCCCAAGCCAACGCCGCCGGCAGAGAGTAATCAAATCAGTATCGGAAAGCCAACGGCAAGCGTTACTTGGAATGTTGCTAATGGGAAGCGAGAGGCCCCACCACCAAAGCCAACCACAAAGCCCAAATCAAGCTCAGCAAAGAAGAAGCCAACAAGCACTCCAAAGCCTCCATCCACCCCCACACCTTCGCCGATCCCAGATGATGGAGAGCCCCCGGGAGAAGAGCCTCCAGTAGAACAGCCTAAACCTAGTGACAACATCGGCATCGGACCAATCCGCCCAAGCGTCAGTTGGGGAAAGCGAGATATGCCCCCTTGCTGCAAGGCCACTCCTAAGCCAAAGTCGAGCTCTAAGAAGGGTAGGCCGACCAAAACCCCGAAGCCCACACCTACTCTTGCGCCTTACCCTAGCCCGAATGATGATGATGATGATGACCCATCAGCGGAACCAACACCGGAACCAACACCGGAACTACCTGAATCAACAGCGCAACCAGAGCCACAGCCAAGTGATAATGTTGGCATTGGCCCAATTCATGTTAGCATCAGTTGGGGAAAGAGAGATGTCCCAACTTACCACAAGCCTACGCCCAAGCCAAAGTCAAGCTCGAAGAAAGTGAAGTCATCCAGGACAAGCAAGCCCACGCCCACACCTGCACCTACTCCCGATGATGGGAATCCAGAGGCTGAAGAGCCACCTATAGAACAACCCAAACCCAGTGACAACATTGGCATTGGACCAATTCAACCAAGCATCAGCTGGGGAAAACGAGGCGGTGAATACAAACCCACTTCAGCCCTTCCACCATTCCCATGGCCCACTCAACCAAATGAGATTGGTCTCTCGCCGCCAGTAGCAACCGTCATTTGGGGAAAGCGTCAAGACGACGAAGACCCAGATTTCCCCGAGGAGCCGACTGATATTCCTCCTTTCCCGATGCCTACGCAGCCGAATAGTATTGGCATCAGACCTCCTACCAACACGGTGATCTGGGGAAAACGCCAGGCCGATGCCGAGCCAACCGACCTCCCAGATGATGAATTTCCTGAGGACCCAGAAGACCCGGAGGGCCTGATTGAAATCCCTCCTTTCCCAGTGCCAACTCAACCAAACAGCATTGGCATCAGGCCTCCTACCAACACTGTTATCTGGGGTAAACGTCAAGAAGAAGATCCAGACTTCCCTGAAGGCCCACAGCCCACACCGACAAATAGCGTTGGCATCAACCCGCCCTCGAACACTGTCATCTGGGGTAAGCGGCAAGATAGCATTGGTCTAGGCCTTCCTGTCGCCACTGTCCTCCCCACGGCCAACGTCTCAAACACGGCGCCAGTCTACTCTGCCACAGTCATCTGGGGCAAACGCGATTATGTGCCCACACCTCTACCCCCAAAGCCCACTCCCCCGACTCCACCGCCTAAGCCAACTAGCTGCGGCGCCCTTACGACACTGAAACCCACCAATTGTATCCCACCCAAGTGTCCACCACATGCGACACCGTGTGATCTCAACAGGCCTGTTCCTCGCATGCAGAAGATGAGGCAGATTGAGAAGACGATTGTGACGATTCAGACGATTTTGCCGCCCAGCAAATGTACAGTTTCGGCAACGAGGACAGTGATTCAGACGTGTCCAACATATACTTGTGTGCCAGGATGTAACGAAGCACAGATTGTACGTTAAAGGATAGGGGAAAGAGATGGATGGCCTGTGGTATAGGTAGGCTGGAAGGAAAAGTCGTTGACGCGATCTGGATTGTAGACTACGCACCTTCGTTTCGCTGTAGGAATTTCAAATCAATTTATTGTTTCGTTATCGATACCCACACATGAACACTCTTCAAACCAATGCAAAACTCAAAACTAGCAAATTACGTTCATCCCTCCCCTCCCTCAACGAACAATACCATACACCAAACATCCTGTCCAAGCACCCTAACTCATTACATACACCCCTGCCCCCCACCTCATTTTCCAACGTTATATATATATATAAAAAAAAAAAAAAAAAAAAAGTTGCAAAAATTGCAAAAATTGTATGGCCCCGGGTATGCACGGCAGCATACCCGGTAAACACACCGAGCCAAGAAAAGACAATATCCTCAGATAAAATAGCCTATAACTTAGGGACGCGGGACAACAACGAAAACACAACAGGCAAAAGTCGCACTCTAGCGTAATATTTGTCGGAAGCAATTTCTAGGGGGGGTGATATGCATTTGCACTTGCACTTGCATTTGCACTTGCATTTACGTGGGTGTAGGAGCTACTGGTGTGGCGCCGTTGCTGCGGACTTGGATTTTTTTAGGTTTTTTCTTGGGTTTGGAGTCGTCTGATTTGGGGGCTTTGGGTTTGGGCGGTTGGGTGGCGGCGTCTGGGTGCTGTTTTGTTTCCGTCGGGGCGGCGTCGTGCTTGAAGGAAGGTGATCTCAGCTGTTTTCTGGGGGTGGATGGACCCTTCCTGGACGGGGATCGAGGGCTCAAGGGTTGCTGCGTGGGCTTTGGGTCTTTGGTGGTTTGGGCGTTGGGAACGTTGTTGTTGTTGTTGTTCTTTGCTTCGGGTTTTTCTTTCGGGACATCTATCTTGGGCCTGGTCCTCTTGGTCCCGCCACTGAGCTTTCTAGGAGAAGAAGAAGGCTTCTTGTTCTTCAATGATGCGACTGAGGCTGCTAGATTTTCGCCTTCTTGCACGTTCTCAACCATAAAGTTGGCTGCCATGCATCGTCCGCCGTTCTGTTTCCCAATCTCCATGGGACATGCGCTGAAAACGACGACGACATCGCGATCGGCTCTGAAGCGTACAAAGCTTCGTTTCTTACCCTTTGGCTCTTCGATTTTGAGAACTGCGCCCTTGGCGCCTACACCATCGCTTTGGGTGGTCTTGGTGCTGCTCAGTCTGAGAGGAGCATTCATGAATAGATGGAGAGGTGTAGGTGCAATGTTGACTGTGATGTCTGCTCCAATGGACTTTGTTCCCTTTAAGCCTGCACTCTCATTCAATTCCTTCAAGGCAAGCACCAAGTTCTCTGCACAGCTGCCATGCTCCTCAGGCTTGTCGATCCCAAGCGCCGCGTACAGATTGGCATCGCACGCCGCAGTCAGCGTATCATGAGCGCCCGGGGAGGTATCTTCGATTAGCGTGATGATGGGGTTGCGCAGATTGGTCAAGAGGCCGTCATCTACATCTGGAACGAGCTTGTATGAAACGGCGCGCGTGTGCGGGAGCGACAGATACTCCATGGGAGGCTGAGAGGAGGAAGACGGGTGTGTAGAGGCGTATGCTGAGTATGCAGCATATACAGAGGAGGCATACCCAGAACCCGTTGCAGCTGTAGCAAAAGATATCAGTCGTCGAGCCATGTTTCCATCCACTTGTGACCAACGGACACATGGAAAGAAATGTTATCTGGGGGCTTCTTACCGGCGATTGTTCCGGCCCCAACTGGCGTCTTTGAGAAATCATACAGCTGTTCTGCGTAGCTCTTGTTCGGGTCGCGGTAGTGGCTTGACTTGAACGCACTAACAGCCGTCTGCGAGTCGGGCAGTTGCACGTTAGGGACATAGCTGGAGAAGGCCTTGCCAGTAGGGAGGTATGAAGACCATTTCTGGGTGTTGGCCTCGTTTTGTGTCTTCTCCTCTTCAGTGCTGGGCTTCTTTTCATCCTCAGATTGCGTCGACGCGTTCTTCTTCTCGTCTTCAGGTTGCGTCGAAGCGTTCTTCTTGCGGTATGGGATTGAGGGTAGATAAGACCCCCATGTACGCCTCGAAGGTCGCCTAGGGGAAGAAGGTGCTGTCGACTCGGTGAACTTTTCCATCTTTGGAGTGTCGGGTGCTTGTTCAGGCATGTCATCGTCTTGCTTTGTGTTCTCGGTTTCCTTCTCCATATCTGGCTCTATTTCATCCATACCACATCCTGCCTCGTTCTCGGTGGATTTACTCTGCTCAGCTGGTTTGGCAGCCTCTTCGCCTTTCCCTTCAACGGCGTTCTTCAACTGCTCAGCTTCTTCTTCTTCTTGGATCTTCCCTTGATCTAGTCCTTCTCCCTCGACTTCTCCGCCATCACCCTTCTCAGGCGGTGGGCCTAGGCTGAAAGCCCACATACTGACGACTTGTTTCCCATATGTATTGATGACCTTGATCGTTCTACCTCTCGGCACAAACGTTGCAACGCCATGGCGCGCAGGTATTGTCTGCAGTTCGCCGGACATATCTTCTACGGGAAGTTCACTTCCGCCACTCTGAGCCTTGTTTTTTTTTTTTTTTTTTTTTGTTGTCTCTCGATTGCTGAGAGGGCAGACACAATAGCTATATACCCGCAAGGGCACGACGTGTTGGGATTGGCGGCGCCGTGTTGAAAGTTGTTCAACTTATTAGAATATAAAGAAAAAGGTAGAGGCAGGCACGTTTATGGTAGAACAGACTTGCGCTTGTGTAGAAGCGTAGGGCGGGAGGTGAATTGAAAGATATAGGAAAAACATGTATAGTTCTAGGCCTGGCCACAGACAAGTGACGTATTGGGCTAATTCATCGATCGTACCCTCTTGTGGCTCATGATACCGATCCGACCAACGGCTTTCCAACACGCATGGAACGCCCTTGCACGAGTTCCACGTTTCCATGTTGATGTGGATGACGCATGTGGAGGTAACCGGTTTTGAGCAGTGCCGCCTCGGATGGGCTTGCCCTGACGCCTAGTGACGATCGCGTAGGGTTGCCTTTGCAACCCCTCAACGCAACACCTATACCTATTCGATTAGCGATTTTGATCGTCAGCAGCAAATGACTGTTCCTATTTTTTTTTTTTTTTTTTTTTTCTTGTAGTGTCAGTGGATACTTGGTATGTGCCACTCAGAATCGTATCTGCAGTCCGTGAATGCCTCAACAGACAGTGCATTGAATACCACAAGAGAAGAGAGAGAGAGAGAGAGAGAGAGAGAGAGAGAGAGAGAGACTGAAAGAGAGAGTTTAGCATCACCCTAGGGTGGAATGGAATGCTACACAATTAGCTATAATATATAATATCCCAAGATTGATGGAAGTGAATTATTTCACTTGGATGGCAAGGATATGCGCCTTCCCTATTTGTCTCTAGAACCCTCCAATAAGTCCAAAACATGTCACTATTCATTGGCCTGTGACCAGCGAAATATGGGTCCACTGGCAAGTCCTCGCTGCGGCAGTTATCTGAAATCGAAAAGCACGCGCAACATACTCGGCAACATTGTGAAGTATATAGTGGTACATGTCGCATTGTTATTACAGAAACGCTGAAGTTATGCCGGGTATAATTCTCAATCAACCAAAGTCTTCTCCTCATCGCCTGTCCGACCATGCACAGCATCCGCGGCAGTCCTCGCACCGCCCGAGATTTTGGCGGCAACGGCCAAACCACCTTGGACATCCCCGACAAGGCCATCAAGGGCGCCAAACACGTCGCCATGGCTCTTCTCTCTCGCTTCGGTTAATTTATCGGTGCCGGCCTGGCCTTTGCCCTTACCTTTGTTCTTTCCAGGGATTTCAATGCCTTGGACACGCAGCATGTAACCTTGGTCCGGGGCGTCCTGATGGAAAGAGGGGGCAGTGCGGATGGTTGCATCTATGACTTGCCATTCTGGGGAGAGGGACTGGGCGTCGAGGATTGTGCGGCCATCGGGGCCCAGGTCGAGGATGAGAAAGTGCTCGCGTACGCCTGGGATTTGTGGGGGGAGGGGGGATTCTGCTACGAGGTCATGGCCGTCTTCGCTGGCTCCTTCCGGGGGCAGCTGCCTGTCTCGGTCCTCTTGCGCATCGTGTGGCAGGTACCGAGCGTCGTCGAGGCCGAGACTTCGCATCGACGCTGCCGTCACGATGAGCGGGTCGTCGTCGGCAAAGACATAGTGGACGTATGGATGGTAGTGCTCGCCAGAGGTGGTGTCCTCAATCAAGGTGAAGAAGGGGCTGAAGTTTGGTGGGGGCATGAGCGTCTGCTGGGAGGCAGGCTCGGGGTATGGCATGTTGTCGTCGTCATTGTCGTCGTCGTCATCATCTTCGGCATCTTCAGGGTAGTTTTGGTCAGGCGGGCAGTGGTGGGGGTGGTAGAGTGGCATGGTGGAGTGACATGGTGGAGAGGGCACAAAGGCTGCAGATGGAAGCTAGACGGGAGCTGGGGAAGCTATGTCGATCGTTATCGATAACGAGGAATATTGACAGCGTCAGTGCACGCAAGCATGGGCGACACGAATACAACTGTGCGCAACACAGAGAGACGGGGGAACAGGATCCGCATGCTCAGAGGCGCATGCTGGAGTGCTATAGGGGGCTGGTGCCTGGCTCCTGGGCCTGTTGGGGCGTCTGGGCCACGGGAGCGTCTTGGCTCTTGGACTTGAACGCTGCACGGCGGGGTTAGCGATAGATGGGCTGATGTCCGTTTGCGGGCAGATGCACTCACGCTGGCGGCACATGGGGCACTTTTCCTGGGAGCTCTCTTGCCTGAGCCACGAGAAGATGCAGTGCTGGGACAGGCGTGAGCGGGGCAGGCGGCGCGAGAAACGGGGCGCGGTGCAGGACGTACCATGTGGAAGGAGTGGTTGCATTCTCCCAGCACTGCAGGGCGTGAGCAAATGTCGGGCGTTGCGGCCTGGCCACGGGCATGCACTCACACAGCGGACACTCGTCGCCAGGGAACTTGCACTTGGAGCAGGTGCTGTCGTAGGGGTTGCGGCAGATGCCGCAGACGTCGTCGTCGGGCATGTCCCAGCGCCAGGCGGCAACGGCATTCCACTCGCGGATGGCGACCTTCATGGTGCTGCGGTGCGTGGTTGACTCGGCGTGGCGCACGCACAGGGCGGAGGATCGATACAGGAGGGGGAGAGGCGGAACGGTTGACGGAACGGTCGGCAGCAGAATCTGGCAGAGATAAAAAAAAACAACAAGCACACAAACACACAAAACACACAAACACGGCCCAGGCACGGGCAGCTAGCGGCGGCAGCTAGCTACAGCCCCCCCCCCCCACTTGTTTCCCACAAGCCCAGCCATGGCGAATTACAAGGCTGGACGCACACCATCCGCGCCGCTGCACCGCAGCATCAGACAGGCAATGCCATTCGCGGCAGCAGCTTGACGTTGCGCAGTTGACGGCCGTCGTACGATCAAGACACACGGTACATGGGGGTGGGTGCGGCCGCCGCCTGAAGCCCACTGGTGCCCTCGCCCACGCCCCGTCCCATGTCTGGCCATGTTTCCCTATATCTTGCCGCGACTCTCCTCCCGTGGCCTCCCATCTCCCTCTCTCTCCCGGCTGCCGCACGCTGCGTCTCCGTTCCCGTGCCACAATGCCCGCCCCCCGCCTCGGCTGCCTCTCGCGGCCGCGGCCCCTTTCCAGGCCCTTGGCGGCCAGACGGCCACTTGCCGGTGCTGCTGGTGCTGGTGCTGCTCTGGGCGGCAGGCGCCTCATGGCCACCAGCTACACGTTGAGCTCGTACATAGTCACCCCCGCCGAGCTCAATGGCGTGCTGCAGAAGAACGTGCACAGCAGGCTGTCCACTGCCCCCCGCGTCGTGCCCGTCTGTGCCTCGTGGTTCCTCCCCAACGACGGCCGTGACGGCTACTCGACCTTCCTTGAGCAGCGCATCCCCCACGCGCGCTTCTTTGACCTTGATGCCGTCGTCGACGCCCACTCGCCCTACCCCCACATGCTCCCTGCCCCCGACACCTTTGCCCGCGCCATGCAGCGCATGGGCATCCGCCGCGAGGACAGCGTCGTCGTGTACGACAGCAAGGAGCTGGGCCTCTTCAGCGCCCCCCGCGTCGGCCTCACCATGCGCGTCTTCGGCCACCAGAACGTGCATGTGCTGAACAACTTCAAAAAGTGGGTTGACCACGGCTATCCCACCGAGTCCGGCGAGGGCCGCGAGCCGTACCACGTCGACTACCCCGTCCCCGAGCTGGACGAGTCCAAGGTCGTGGGCTTTGACGAGCTCAAGCAGATTGCCAAGGACTCCAAGAAGGAGGGCGCCGAGGAGATCCTGATCCTCGATGCCCGAAGCCGGGCACGGTGGGACGGCGTCGCCCCTGAGCCGAGAGAAGGAATCCCTTCAGGCCATATCCCCTACTCCGTCTCTATCCCCTTCTCGTCTCTTCTCGATGAAAAAGACAAGACGCTTCTCCCGGAGGCCCAGCTCCAGTATGTGTTTGATTGCAAAGGCGTTGATCCTGCAAACACCATCATCACCTCGTGTGGCACTGGAGTCACGGCCGCCATCATCGACGCAGCATTGGACGTATGTGGCTATCCTCCTGAGAAGCGGCGCCTGTACGATGGGGGCTGGACAGAGTGGGCGCAGAGAGTCAAGCCAGCCGATGGCTTGATTCGAAGACAGGACTCTGGCAGTCCAAATGAATTCGCATAGCCAGCGAAGGGAGAGGAGGAGGAGGAGGGGAAATAGAAGCACATTGCCGCCGTTTTGTAAATACATCATATATATATATATATATACACATAAAACTCTAAACACGTTTTCTAGTCCTGTTTATGATCTTGATAACTAGCCAACCTTTACACATACTCATCGCCACTCGCCCAATACTCCTCGGAAATCGTATCAAACCCTCCACCCACCGTCATTTCTCCTCCCCCTTGAACCCCCCAAACAACCCTCCAACCCCCCTCCCAACTCCCCCCAACACACTCCCCACCCCACCCACCACATCCCCCTTCCCCAACTTCCCCACCCCACCCCCAAGCCCGCCCGTAATCCCCACCACGGCATCCCTTGCGCCCCTCCCCACCCCGCCAACAACCCCCCCAACAGGCCCTCCAACCGCCCTGCCCAACCCTCCCGCTACATCCCCCACCAACGTGCCTGCCCCTTTGCCCACCCCAGCAACCGTATTGCCCACCCCGCTGCCCGCCCCCGCCGCCACCCCCCGCGCGTCCCCGCGCCCCAGCGCCCCCGTAGTCTTGCTCACCGTCCCTTGCACGCCCTTTGTCGCCGCGCCCACCGCGTAGTACGCATTGTCCGTCGCGCCCGTGACTGTGCTGCCCAGCGTGTCCGTCACGTGGCGCACGGGCTTGCCTGCCCCCGAGGGCACCGCGTCGAGGCCTGCGCCTACGACGCTCGTCAGCCCGTTTACGCCGCTGTTTAGCCCTGTAGTGGCTGCGTCGGTTACCGTGTTGAGCGTCCCTGTGGTTATGCCGACGCCCTTGTTTATGCTGTCGGTGGCGGTGGTGAGGGGGCGGCGGGCGGCGTTGGGGGTTGGGCGGTCTGGCGCGGCATGAGCTTGGATTGTGGAGAGGGGGGTGGGGTATGTTCCTTGGGGTGTGTTGGTGTGAGGATGGGAAAGGGGGTGGAGTGGGGAGAAGGGGGGGAAGGGGGGAGGGGGGGAGGGGGAAACAAACGTACCATCTGGGTTTGTAGTTTTGATTGGGGTTTTCTTGGGCGGCGTACTTTTCACAGGAATGGCTGGCGTTGCTTTGGCTGCCGGTTTTGTGTCTTTGGGAAGGGTGGTGGAGAGAGGTTTTTTGGCGGCGGTGGTGGTGGTGGTGATGGTGGGCGTGGCTTTGGGAGGAGTACTCGTCGGCTTTGTGGCACTTATGGGTGTCTTTTTAACGGATGTCAAGGCAGGCACAGCCTTCTTTGTAGAAACAGGGGGTAGCTTTTTCTGCGTACCCAGTGGTGTTCGCGGCTTGACGGGCGTTGCTTTCGCAGGCACTGGTGCCTTGGGCTGGACTGGCGTAGACGTGCCCGTCGCATTGAGTTTCCTCGGTGCCTTCCTCACGGGCGTGGCATTTGTACCAGTCGCATTCGCTGCTGGCATTGAAGTCGTAAATTTCTTGAGTGGTGCGGCATTGTTGATCGTAGATGTTGCCGTCTTGGTAGAATTCACGGACGTCTTCTTTACAGCCTGTCCCGTGCCTTGAGCAACCTTGGAAATACTCCCTACACTAGCTGCAACAAAACACTTAGTTTATGTTGTCCCGAAAACTCGCCAAACTCACATTGGAGCGCAGCACTCTGCTGCTTGAGTTGGTCAACGGCCGACATCTTGGTACTACTCTACCTTGGTGTACACTCAGAGACCTTTGAATCCTGCAAAGGGAAACTTGAGAGCCAATTTGGATCGGTTCAGCATTTGTGTCCAGCTCTTGTGTTGTTCCAGACATGATTGTCATACGTCATTCAATGTGCTGAACCCTGCTGTTGTGCCATCTCCAACCCGCCCAGCCCACGTAGATCCTGTTTTCTGCAACGGGACGATCGCCGTTGCATGCGACTTGTTAACCTTACTGGCAAGATCCCTGATTATTTCTGATCGATGCCACGGCTGTAATATCGAGAAAAACTATAGGTACTTAAACTATCAAATAGTAGAGGCTGTTTCCACGTCATTAAACCTGTATAACAATACCTAAGTTAAGCATAATAGGTCTTCTTTGACTGCCTACAGCCGCTGCTAGAAAATTATTGACGTCATTGTTGCCTTTGCGCCTAATTTGTGAATGGTCTTGTTTCACGACGTAGCAGAATACCTCTACTGCTCTACTACTCAGCCTGCATAACTTTTAGTATTCATAATTTAGTAGCATCTAACCTTCTAACTTATTGATACGCCTTGCAAGTTATTCTCAGCCCTGTGTCGGCGATACGAGGATGATTCATGCAACGGCGCTACCCGTCTAGTTAAGCGATGCCATTCCGAAACTACTTTGTAATCTGAGCCACACTTACCACGAGCCTAGCCTGTGGCTGGAAGCCATCCTGCTAGGTTTGGAATGCGTATCGCTCGTTTCTACATATCCCCAACCCTCACATTTTCTATGGCATAAAGCGCACCGTCACTCCGAATGGTGACGGGAACATTGCGCACTTTCGAGGCTCTACATCCACGTTCCAATCAATTCGTGTCGTGGTTCATACAACAGGCCGGCAGCCTAATGGAATGAGCGACAATCATGTCTCGGTTCCTTCTGCTAAGTGAAGAAGCTATCTGATTGAATATGATAACGGAGGGAAATTATATTTCAGGGACCTCATTTGGTCTTGGGAGACATGTCAGACTTCCAATTCCGAGATCACTCACTTTGATATTGCATTAAGCTCAGCTGTAGAAATAAAAACACTCTACAGCTATGCACGTTCATAGATACGTATTCTCCGGCGGTGGGTCTGCACGTCGATATTGGGCGTAAGCCATTCTCGAAAACTGGTGTCAGCTTCACAACTAATAGTCTTGAGCCATTGCATGCGAGACCTCCGCTGAGTGGGCCAGGTCGATCACTCCGAATTTGTGAGAAATAAGCCAGTGCTTTCGCAATGCTCTGACAGGATAAGGCATCCCATGTCGAGCTAAGAGTCTCTCCATCAATAAATTCCATTATAATGTATCCAATATCCATGTGTGCGAAGAACTGGTGTACTTGCGGAACGCGAATGACTTTTTGGTCAACCAAATTATATGCTCTTAGCCGACTGGGGAATTCTTCTTGTGACTCCATAGCCACATTTTACAACAATGCCGTTCGAGAGTCTGATAATTGAACGTCTGCCATCCAACTCGTAAAGAACATCACGAGTAGGATTTGAGTGAGCACAATGGCTGGCAAGCTCTTCATCGGTAGCTATATTAGGATCGAGGTACATCATAGGTTGACGTATGGCATCTAGGCTTTAATCTGTCTATAAACCTTCGCACGGCGCTACGATCTCTTCTAGCCTCACCTACACCGTGCGCAAAGGTAGATTCGAAAACGTGGCGCGAGGGTGTAGGCTTACTTGAGGGTAACAGTGGTCGACGTTACCCATCTTCAGACATGCTACTACTAATGCAATTAAGAGACTACGATGACAGTGGGATGTAGCTCGACAAGCGGCACAGATCATGAAACTGAAATGCGCGAAACAATGCGCTACGGAGCATGTGAGGGTTCTAAAACTCAATATAGTAAGATATATACGGTTGTTGATGCACGCCGAGATGCGCTAAAGTATCTAAGGATCCTAAGACCTCTCTTTCCGCTCCGCAGACAGCACAACCCTGAACGCAAAATAACTTCGTAGCTTAGGATCTTAGTCTATATATATCGTATTATAGCTTTGGAAGCTGCAGGTCTGTTGATAGCCGTTGGTAGAAGAGGTAATAGGGTTGAGGCGGATCTGGAACCTATGACGACATGATCGGCATCACAGCCAACAGCGCGGTATTTTCTAGATCTTACGCCCGTGCTAGGTGTGGAACTGGCCGAAGAATGGTAACACACTAGTTATAGTATTATAGGCTCGGGTAGGAGAGACTCACCATGCCTAAATAGTGAAGCCATCTCGTTACGGCGTGGTTCTCGCTACGTAGTAACATCCCTCGCGAAAACTAATTTATACTCTTTACTACAACAAAGTCAATAAGTGTTAAGAAACCTAAATACTCTTGGGATAAACTCTCTGCATCTTACTCTTTGCTTCGACTGCTTAAGTTTTCCTATGCACTTCTGCTGCGCTGGCAATACTGCATCTTATCGTCGACGAGCACGGTAATCCGAGCTTGTGTATCCTTACTATAACCCGCTAAGCTGTATGTATATATACTACGATTGTATTCTGAGCATATTATCTTAATACTTATACTTGTTGAGTATTAGTTGCAGCTTACTTGCAATAAACATTTGTACGAGTATAATTGCTAAGCGAGCAGCCTACTTCGTGCCTGTATAGAAAAGTTGGAAGTAGACTAGCGGTATCTAAGTAATACTACTGTTAGCACTCTATACCCTTATGTCTAACGTTAGTTGGAGTGAGGCCTCTACCTAAGCACCTCCTCTCTTGCTTCTAGTGCCCGCTAGTACATCGCTTTTGCCTCTTTATACTTGCCCTGCCTCTCTAACACCGACCCAAGATTGCTGACGCTGATGAGTGTGTCTGGATGGTCTCGCCTAAGTACCTTCTCTCTTCCTTCTAGTGCCTGCCGGTGCATTGCTTCTGCCTCTTTGTACTTGCCCTGGCTCTCCAACACTAACCCAAGATTGCTGACGCTGGTGAGCGTGTCTGGATGGTCTCGCCCAAGCACCTTCTCTCTTCCTTCTAGTGCCTGCTGGTGCATTGCTTCTGCCTCTTTGTACTTGCCCTGGCTCTTCAACACCGACCTAAGATTGCTGACGCTGGTGAGCGTGTCTGGATGGTCTCGCCTAAGCACTTTCTCAGATCCTTCTAGTGCCCGCCGGTGTATTGCTTCTGCTTCTTTGTACTTGCCCTGGCTCTCCAACACCAACCCAAGATTGCTGACGCTGGTGAGCGTGTCTGGATGGTTTCGCCCAAGCACTTTCTCAGATCCTTCTAGTGCCCGCTGGTGCATTGCTTCTGCCTCTTTGTACTTGCCCTGGCTCTCTAACACCAACCCAAGATTGTCGACGCTGGTGAGCGTGTCTGGATGGTCTTGCCTAAGCACCTTCTCTCTTCCTTCCAGTGCCCGCTGGTGCATTGCTTCTGCCTCTTTGTACCTGCCCTGGCTCTTTAACACTAACCCAAGATTGCTGACGCTGGTGAGCGTGTCTGGATGGTCTCGCCCAAGCACCTTCTCTCTTCCTTCCAGTGCCCGCCGGTGCATTGCTTCTGCCTCTTTGTACCTGCCCTGGCTCTTTAACACTGACCCAAGATTGCTGACGCTGGTGAGCGTGTCTGGATGGTCTCGCCTAAGCACTTTCTTAGATCCTTCTAGTGCCTGCTGGTGCATTGCTTCTGCCTCTTTGTACCTGCCCTGGCTCTTCAACACTAACCCAAGATTGCTGACGCTGGTGAGCGTGTCTGGATGCTCTGCTCCTAGAGCAGCCTCCCTTGCTTCTAAAGCACCTCGACTTATTTCCTGCGCTACGTTATAGTTTCCCATTTCATCTGTATACCACGCTGCCTTGAAAAGAACTGACGCCTATGCCTCTAGCGCGCTACCACTGGCTGGTCGACACGCTACTGTTGCTTGAGCGTGCGGGAACAGCGCTTGGCATGCTTTCTAGTTCTC
Source organism: Ophiosphaerella korrae (assembly GCA_028456385.1). NCBI lineage: Eukaryota > Fungi > Ascomycota > Dothideomycetes > Pleosporales > Phaeosphaeriaceae > Ophiosphaerella > Ophiosphaerella korrae. The sequence continues at coordinate 196,450 of JALNQF010000042.1, read as the reverse complement.
GTACCGTCCTACCGGGTAACTGTCATCTATTAGCCTGACGTACCTTTCCCTCTAGAACTCGAGCTTACCCTGCGGCTCGAGCTATTTCCTCGTTGAGAATTGCACAAGTCGGTGCATCTCGAACTGGTGCCCGTCTACGTCTGTCGCGACTAAAGAGAAACTAGTTAACGTGTTTAAGTCGTCCTTAAAGTCGGGGCTGACATTATTGTCCTTTTGATAGCGGCTACTGAGCAGAGACTTAGGAATTCCCTGCCGATCGAAAAGGCTCATAAGAGACAACAACCGCGTTGCCGAAGGCCTCGCGCTGAGGATGTGCTCGAAAGATATCTGCTAGGTAGCGATAATAGAGTTCGACGCCGTACTGTCCCTATGGGAATCCTTAATGTCTATTTCCAGAAGTTTCGCTCTGTCCTGGTCGCCTTTGCGGAGATCCTGTAGATATCTCGACACTGTAGCACGCGGCGCTCTCTGGCCAATGTAAGCGGCAGCTTGGGTGATGGTAAGGGGCATGTAGTCGAGCGTCTCGACGAGCGCCGCCGCATCGTCCTGTTTAAAGCTTCTATTAAGCTTGTTTTGGAGCAAAGCTAGAGCATGTGCTTGGTCTATTGGCTGAACTCGAATGATGTCTGTATAGCTTCCCGTTAGTCGAAAGGCGACGTCTCGGCTCCGGGAGGTGGTAAGAATAGATCTATTTGGTGATTGAGGCAGAAGCTCTAGCAAAGAGGTTGCCGCATGGCTACTAACATCGTCTTTACTGCTATTATATCTTAGTGTCGGACGGGGGAAGACGCTTAGATTGTCTGTATTGTCGATGATTATTACCTAGCGGCCATTTGCCTCATCGGACAGCTAGCTGTGGACCGACTTTAGAATGTCCACATCTGGCTGATCCTAGCCAGGAAGCCTGCCTCGTTCGGCGATCTTCTGGTAGCCTTCCTCGAACCTCGCTCTGCTGCTTGCATGCACCTAGAAGACCTAGGTAGCTGGCGACTTTTCTCGCACCTGGTAGGAGTACTCGACGGCAAGTTGCGACTTTCTTCTGAGCTTGTTAGTTATATGCCGTCAGCGAGAACATTGCGCTTGCTGCCTACCTAACGCCGCTAAGGCTAACAAGCGCTACTCTAGACGCAGGCTGTTGGTTCTTGCAATCTATTTCGGAAAGGATGCGACGCTCTACAAAGTGTGGATTATGCTGGAAAGGAACGTTAGAGGATGGGGCGGGACGGGGTAGGGTTCGGTCTATTGAGAACATATTGTTGGGATGTAGATAGGCTGCTTAGAATATGGGAAGGTTATACCTGTCAACGGTCGTAGTGAGGCGGCGGCGTGGTATGTCAAGGTCTGGATATATCCCCGGACTACGGCGGTTATCTTCTCTACCTTTGCGTCATACCGAAGGCTCCTCAATGCTTTCTTACCTCTTCTAGCCTAGGAGTTACCTGATGCGGGCAGCGCTTTTGTAATTACATCGTCTAGCGCCTTTATTTGTGCCGCACACCCTTCGACAGCAGGGAGGAGCGCCCTTTTGGATTCGTCTTGCATAGATCTGGCATCGATCGCCGCTTTTGTCTGTCGGAGAGCATCTAATAGTACGGGTAGCTCGGATTTAATATAGCGGAAGGCTTCTGGGGTGTCTCCTAGCTCGGACTGGTATTCTTCAAGCCGTTTTAGAACTCGGGAGCTGAAGTCAACGAGCTGGATTATGTTGGCGACGATGCCCACTACGGCCAGCGCTTCTGCTATCTCATCGCAATAAATCTCAGAGCACGAGGTGAGCCGCTTCTGTAAAAGAGAAGAGTTATATTCGCAGAAGGGGTTTCGAGGACGCAAACAGTGTTTGGTAGAGCTCTTCAAGCGGGTAGGCTATAGTTGCGCACTTGGACGCAAGATGAGAAGGCTGTGTGGGCTGAAGCACGGGTCTTGGCATTGCACTGTCAGGCCAGCGCGACGGAAACAACGGTATGCCCGGCAGGAGCTGTATTATACGGCCGGCCAGGTATTATATAACGAGGGGCAAGGTGACAGAAGGCAAGTAGAAGAATCACAAATATACTGTATTTAAGGAGCGTGTAGCAGGCTAGCTAAAGGGATCCCAGCACAAGTCTATTTTAGGCTTAGACTCCTAATATCAGCTTGGCTAACAAAACCGCTAGTCCACTCCTGACTTTTCTATACAGGCACGAAGTGGGTCTCTCGCTGCCCGCTTTGCTCGATGCAGCTATTCAGCGCAACAAACTGCGCATGCATTGTATACAACAGAATCCTAAGCTCAGAATACAATCCTTATCTATCCCCCCATAGCTTGATAAGATCTTGCAGAGTTGCACAAGCTCTACAGCAAACCCGAGGCTGACCGAGCTTAGGCTGTCGTGCGCGTCGACGACAAGAAGTGGTATTGCCAACGTAGCTGGAGTCTGTAGGAGAATCTAAGAAGTTGAGGCAAAGGCTGAGATAAGGAGTATATTCCGAGAATATTTGCGCTACTTAACTATTGTTGAGTATATTATAGTTAAGAGTGTTAATTGGTTTTCGCGATATAGGGTCTTTCGCGAGGTAGGGGGGGATGCTAGGGAATATTATGTAGGCGATGAGTTGATGGGCAACAATTCCAGGTAAAGATTCGGAGATTGGCGCAAAACGAACAGACCATCATCATCACCGCAGAGTAGCAAAGATTTTTTTTTTTGGAATATTTCATCATTCATGACCGAGGCTGTGCTCGAGTCATCTAAAGGTAAATCTACCTAGAGTACATGTCGGGATATCCATTCACTCGTAAAGCGAAAATGTCCCACCGCTATTATACGCCGCCGTAAATTAGCTCCGTCATGCATGTAAGAAGGAAAGGGAAAGCCATGACACATAAGGGGATATCAAAGCGCCGACCAAACTTTTCGAAAGCGAGCCGAGTGGTGTGCGCTTAATCGACCTCCTCCATAGCGCTCTCGCCAGCCGAAGGAGCCGCCTCTGTTGTGTCGGCCTTGGCCTCCTGCTCCGTCTCAACCTCCTCGTCGACGTTGAGGCCAAGAGATACAAGCTTGTGAATGCGCTCAGCGTACTGGACGGGCTCGTCAATGGTAAAGCCAGAGACGAGGAGTGAGGTCTCGAAGAGAAGGTGGGTAATCGACTTGACGGTGCGGTCGTCCTCGCCATCAGCCTCGACCTTGCGCTTGAGCTCTTTGATGATGGGAGACTTGGGCGAGATCTCAAATGTCTTCTTCGACGACATATATGAGCTCATGGAGGTGTCACGGAGAGCCTGGGCCTTCATGATGCGCTCCATGTTGGCTGACCAACCGAACTGGCCAGTTCGGATAGCACAAGGTGAGCCGCTGAGCATGTGGGAAACGACGACCTTCTCGACCTTGTCACCAAGGACGTTCTTTAGGCTCTTGGCGAGAGCTTCGTACTCCTTCACCTCAGCCTCGCGGGCCTTCTTCTCCTCGTCTGACTCCTCGAGCTCGAAATCCTTTGTGATGTCGACGAGCTTCTTGCCATCGAACTCCTTGAGCTGGGTCATGGCGTACTCATCAATGGGATCAACAAGGAAGAGAACCTCGAAACCCTTGTCCTTGAGAGTGTCGAGGAAAGGCGACTTCTGGACAGCCTTGAGCGACTCGCCGGTGATGTAGTACATCTGCTTCTGGTGCTCGGGCATGCGGGTGACGTAGTCGGTAAGGGAGGTCTGCTCATCAGCGGACTTGGTAGAGTTGAATCGCAGAAGCTTAGCAAGCGACTGGCGGTTCTGGGAATCCTCGTGGATGCCGAGCTTGATGTTCTTGCCAAAGGCAGTGTAGAACTTGTCAAACTGCTCGCGGTCCTCGGCGATCTCATTGAAGAGCTCGAGCGTCTTCTTGACAATGTTCTTGCGGATGACCTTCATGATCTTGTTCTGTTGGAGAGTCTCACGGGACAGGTTGAGAGGAAGGTCCTCAGAGTCAACAACACCCTTGACGAAGCTCAACCACTCGGGGATGAGATCAGTGGCGTCATCAGTGATGAAGACACGGCGGACATAGAGCTTGATGTTGTTCTTGGTCTTCTTGGTCTCGAACAGATCAAAGGGAGCGCGCTTGGGTACGAAGAGGATGGCACGGAACTCGAGCTGACCCTCGACGGAGAAGTGCTTGACAGCGAGATGGTCTTCCCAGTCGTTGGACAGCGACTTGTAGAAAGAAGCATACTCCTCTGTAGTGATGTCCTGGGGATTGCGGGTCCAGATGGGCTTGGTCTTGTTGAGCTCCTCCTCCTCGATCTTGGACTCCTTGACGGTCTTGGTCTTCTTCTTCTTTTCTTCCTCCTCATCGTCGACCTCCTCGACCTTGGGCTTCTTCTCGTCACCCTCGGTAGTCTCCTCGGCCTCCTCGTCCTCGACCTCTTTCTCGGTCTCCTTGAGGACGTGGAGGTAGATGGGGTATGAGATGAACTCTGAGTGCTTCTTGACGACCTCCTTGATCTTGCTCTCGTTGAGGTAGTCCATCTGCTCATCCTTGAGGTGGAGGATGATCTTGGTGCCGCGGCCGAGCTGCTCGCCCTCGGTGTCCTCGGCGATCTTGAAGGTGCCGCCAGCGCTAGACTCCCAGATGTACTGCTCGTCATCGTTGTTCTTGGAGACGACGGTGACGCGGTCAGCAACGAGGTAGGCCGAGTAGAAACCAACACCGAATTGGCCAATCATGGAGATATCAGCACCGGCTGACAGAGCCTCCATGAATTGCTTGGTGCCTGAGCGAGCAATGGTACCCAGGTTGTTGATGAGGTCGGCCTTGGTCATACCAATACCGGTATCCCGGATGGTGAGGGTCTTGGCCTCTTTGTTGGGGATGATGTCGATGCGGAGGTCCTTGCCGCTGTCGAGCTTGGAGGGGTCTGAGAGCGCCTCATAGCGGATCTTATCGAGGGCATCTGAGGCGTTGGAGATGAGTTCTCGCAAGAAGATCTCTTTGTTTGAGTAGACGGTGTTGATGATGAGGCCGAGCAGCTGGGAAATCTCGGCCTGGAACTCGAAAGTTTCCGAAGACATGATGGCGGAGTGTGTGTGAATCTGGGGAAGGTGTTAGAGACAAGGCTGTAGGTAGTGAGGTGAGAGAGGAAAGGTTGCACGCACCTAACCGTGGAAGTGGGGGTGGATGATGACTCGACTGCTGGGCTCTAGTGGAGGGATATGAGACAGTCTCAGCTGTGTAGTGGAAGAAGAAGAAAAGAGCAGCTCGATGGGGAACAGAAGTCGCAATGGTGGAATTGCCTTTGATATAGGCTGCGGAAGGGGGACTCGAATCTTCTAGACAGGCAGAGAAAGAGCGGCAGAAAGGCGCCGCTGCCAATCAGCGCCCGCCCCGCCAAACTCAGCCTCACCGCCCGTGCCTGCCCCCAGCAACCATTCACCAGAACGCGCCTTCCTCGCCGGCCAGGGGCGGCAGGCACCATAGCTGCGACTGCTTGTCTGCCTGTTGTGATTGCTGGGTATGTGCCAGAGTGGCTGTTTGCTTGGAAACAGCCCCATTGCGCCTGCCCGCACACAATGGCTGTGGGAAGCCGCATCCCAGGCACAGGCAACAACACTTGCTAGAACCTACCAGAGCTAGCTCCTCGTCACACATCCCCAGCCTCACCCTCCATATCGGTAGCTAGGCGCAGAGCAGATTATTACTGCGGTGCCAGCAAACCGCCATGCCCGCCGCCAGCTCGCAGAACGCATAGGAGCCCATCCCTCAGCACCAGTCGCCCTTCTTCAGCCGCCTCCCCTGCGAGCTCCGCGACGAGGTCTACGGCTATGTCTTTACCGCATCGCCGCCTCCAGATCATCCTGATTCCGATCAAGGCCAGCCCGTACTTCTCTCCTCAGATGTTGCTGCCCCTCGCTTCACCTGTCGTCGAATGAACCACGAGGTGAGGAACATTGTCTTTCGCGACAACATACACATCTTGAATTGGTTGGCCTATTGCAGGTCCTGTGCGCGCCCGGGCGACCTCCTGAATCGCATGTACAACCTCGATGAGAGTCTCAGGAGGGAGATAAGCAGGGCTGCTGTTTATACCCCACCAAGAGATGTCGACGAGCTTCTTGACCTCTTGCAAATTCACTATGCCGACAGATGGAATCCAGTCCAAAAGCTCGAGGAACTAAGGATCATCCTTGATATTCCACGTATCATCTCAAATGGCGGCCGCATGTCGCGAATCAGGGAGGAAAATAGTGTGTGCCGGACCGCCCATCACCTGCGCAATGTGGAGCAGGTCGTTGTTTGAATATCTTCTATGCAGACACCAACATCTACCGAGGAAATGCGGCTGGTCGACGCTGGAAGGTTCTCATATTTGACGATGATGACGATCGCCTCAACGACGATCGTCATGAGGTGGTCTTTACACACTTTGCACCTTAGCTAAGGACCCAATAAACGACCCTACTTCTTGGATTAGCACCCAGACCCTGTTTTAGGAAGCCAGATGACCTCAGTATCGGAAGCCAGCCCGTAAGTCACCAAGTGACTAACTGGGCTAATGTGATATAAGCCTGTATCCATAGATTAATCGCAATATCGCACAAAGCTTACCTCTCCACAATCATGTCCATATCCGGGAACGCAACAGCCGAAGCCTTATTTGCACAATATGTAGATTTTCTCTGATTGCCGGCAGCAGATCGCACCAATGCATGAAGAACCTGGAGTGCAGGTTCACCCTTCGCTAACTGGAGATATGAGTGATAGATACGACGCGCAATATATCAAGGCCCAAAAGACATGCACTATACCAGAGCGCATGACGGGCTTGTCTTGCTGTTCGAGACTCAAATATATCTCTACTTCCCATGTTCAACAAGTGACAGTGTCCATCAAGTGAGCGTTCTACATCGAGCCATGAAGTCCCTTATTCTGGTTTCTCTAGCTAGTCAGGCTGTGGGCCATGCTATCTTCCAACAGCTTTGGGTAGACGGTGTCGACAAAGGCAGTACCTGTGTGCGCCTCCCGGGCACGAGTTACGTTTCCAACTCACCTGTCACAGTCCGTAACTCCACTCTCAATATACCTTCCAAGCATGCTAATGATGGAACTTGCTATACAGAGTGTCAGCTCCAACGATGTCCGCTGTAATGTTGGCGGCAGCAAGGGCGTAGCGGGCAAATGCCCTGTTGCGGCCGGAGGCACCGTGACAGTCGAAATGCATCAACAGAACGGCGATAGGAGCTGCAAGAACGAAGCCATCGGCGGCGCTCATTATGGTCCTGTGATGGTATATATGAGCAAAGTTGCTGACAGCAGTACGGCGGATGGTAGTAGTGGGTGGTTCAAGAGTGAGTCACTATGCTTTCTATGAGTAGGTCTATTTAGAAGGCCAGGCTGATATTGTCAATAGTTTACGAGAACGGATGGGCATCAGCAAATAAAGGAGCAGGAGATAATGACTACTGGGGCGTGAAAGACATGAACACATGTTGCGGCAAAGTAAATGTCAAAATTCCTGCCGCTCTTGCTGCGGGTGACTATCTCCTTCGTGCTGAGGTTATTGCCCTGCATACTGCTGGGTCTTCTGGGGGGGCACAATTTTATATGTCGTGCTGTAAGTTCTGACTCCTACTTCTGAACTGTTACAATATTGAACACTTTGTAGATCAACTCACAGTCACTGGAGGCGGCAGTCTCAGCCCGGCGACGGTAAAGTTCCCTGGTGCGTACAAGGCGTCTGATTCAGGTATTTTGGTCAATATTCATGCCGCTTTAAGTAGCGGGTATGTTATTCCTGGTCCAGCCGTCATCCAGGGTGGCACGACGGTCACGCCAGGTAACCCTGTGTGTCCAAAGTCAATGAAGGTTAGAGGCATGAATTCCATGTTTGACATCTAGTCATTGAACGATGGAAAATATACTAGATACAGCACTTATAACACCATTCGTTTTACCCCTGGCATTTATATAAACGCCCTCAAATACTCTCCCAGTGCCATCAAGCCCATACTTTGTCCGTACGGCATACTTGTAATCTTGATGTCCTTGTAATGCTGTAAATCATGGCCCATAGCCGTCCCAAAACTAACCTCTTGCAACTCCCCCTTCTCGTCAATCCTCTCAATCACCGCCTTGATCGCCTTGACTGCACTCTGCTGATACTCCTCCCCACTAATATACCCCTTCCTCACAGCCTTGAGCATCCCATACGCAAACCCTGCGGTAGCCGACGCCTCTTCATATGAGCCCTCCTCTACCGGGACATCCAACAAGGTCCTCCACATGCCATTCTCTGCCTGCAGCCTGACCAACGCCCTACACTGCGCGTCCAAAACAGCAACCAAGACCTTCCTTACCGCATCCCCCTCCTCTAACCCCAACAACTCGATAAAATCCGGAATCGCAATCGTCAGCCACGAGTTCCCCCGCGCCCACCGCGCCCGCGCAAAATTATGCCCCACCTCCAACCCGCCCTTGTCCTCCCACTTCCAGCCGTGGAAAAACAGGCCCGTGGTCGTGTCGCACAGGAACTGGCAGTGCAAGAGAAATTGGCGCTTTGCCTCCTCGATGTACGCCGGGCGGTTCAACACGAGTCCGATTTTGGCGAGGGGTAGCGCACTCATCATTAGCGTGTCGTCCCAGAGCTCGTCCTTGTTGAAGTCGACGTACGTCTCGTGCTGGAAGCCGCCGTACTTTGTGCGGGGGAGGCCGTGCATGAGCCATTCGGCCCAGGCGTCGAGCCAGGGGATGTATGTCTTGTTACCTGTTTCTTCGTAGAGGTAGGCGAGGGTGAGGAAGGGGCTCATGGTGTTGATGTTTTTGGTTGTGCCTTTGGCGAGCTGTTTGTCGAACCAGGATTGGATTATCAAGAGCGTTTCTGGGGATCCGGTGAGGGTATAGTGGTGCCAGAGGCCGTAGAGGCCGATGCCGTGTGTCCATTCCCAGCCGTCCCAACCTTTGGTGTCGATTATGCGGCCATCGGCGAGTTTTAGGAGGAATTCGCCTGTTGTGTCGTTGATGTTGATGAGGTTGTGAGTGAGGAGTTTGAGCTTAGTGTCGATTGTCTCTTTTATTAGGCCATTGATTGTGAGGGAGGACATGGTGGTGGACTAGAGCTCTACACGCCCAGTATAGGTATTGATTGAGTTTTGTGGACAGAAGAAGATTTTACGGCTGAAAGGATGAATAATTCCAAGCACAGCCTGTTGATGGATGAAGATAATTGGTAAAATTGTGACTGGTCACGCGGTTCAAGAAGGTGGATTCAATGGGCCCCAAATGTAGCCATTCTCAAGCGGGGATTAAATCTCAGGCACAAAGTCAAAAAGCTGGAGGGGTACTATGTACGCTCCGCTTTCGTTCTATCCTGTACCGAACCATTCGGTTCTGCACTGACTCTGATACTGAAAAGATGGGGCTCCATGCGGAGTGGACGGCAGTGTGGGGGCCGCAGCAACAAGTAGCTCATTTTTTCCATCCAGCCTCAGCACCAACAACAATGATCAACATTCGCCTGATAATGCACCGACATCGTCGTTCGCTACACCGACTGATTAGGCGTTTAACCTAATATAGCTGGGAAACAGTAATGCAGCTGACTTGGATAGAGCTTGCCTGAGTGCAAGCCGCGAGACGCCAGCCGCCACCAACTTAGCCGCGGAACAAATATTCCACCAGCAGCCTTTTCCCAGCAACGGGAGCTCTGGCCTACGCCTTCACGAGCTTATTCAAGCATCAACCCATTAGAAATGGCATTCGGTCTGTATTGAGCCGATGATTTACTAAATACGATGGCAAGCCCAGCGGGCAGCACCTCCACAGATGCTGATTTTCTGCCGAGGGACCATACTCTGAATGGACAACATGATAGTGGGGACGCGAACTATCGAGGACTAGCGATTCGGTAAGAGGCACCCATTTGCTCGCTTCAATCCTACGTTAGACTCGGGTGGGGTTGCTCGACAGGTGTTGGCACGGGCTAAACGTTGTCGCAGGGAATTAACCCAGGGTTGCGGAGTAGGCTCTCTACATGGGGTAAGCTGCCCGGGGAACTGGGGCATTGGGGGTCACGGGCGGAATAATCCACTCGGGTAGAAATAAGTGATGGACCACTCCGCTCTCTGCAGCTCATCCGAGTCCTGAGGTTTCCTTCCTCTACCTCTGCAGTCAAGCTCTTCGCCAGCCAACTGTCTGGAAGCGCAGTTAAGATGACGACTCGGGACAGCAAGGAGGGCGCCTATGATGCGCCAGAGGTCGTACACTCGCCCGATAAGAAAGATATTGGGCAGGTCGAGCGTGTGCTTTCTGCGGACGATGGAAAGGTTGACCATGTCAATTACGACCGTATTGACGACGAGGTCGCCAAATATGCGGAGGCCAATGCCGAAGCTGTACACATCACGGAGGAGGAGGACAAGCGTTTGAAGAAACTCATCGACAGACGCGTGCTTCCTATTATGATTGTCACGTATTTTCTTCAGGCATTAGACAAGGGGACCATGTCTTTCTCTTCCATCATGGGTATCCGTAACGATATCCCAATTTTGAAGCAGAATTACTATGTAAGTCGCAGAACGTAACAGCGAGGGCGACTTGTTGACATTTTGCAGTTTGGATGGCTCACAACCTGTATTTACCTGGCTATTCTCATCGTGGAATATCCCATCAACTTTACCATACAACGTGTCCCTGTAGGGAAATTCCTCGGCATTAACATCCTGCTCTGGTCCACAACCCTCTGCTGCCATGCTCTCTGCTTCAGTTTTCCTGCTCTTGTTGCGGTCAGAACGCTCCTTGGTATCTTCGAAGCCGTCTGCCAGCCAGCCTTCCTAATCATGAGCTCCATATGGTACAAGCGAGATGAGCAAGCTGCCGTCGTCAACTACTGGTACATGATGAACGGTGCCCAACAAATCGTCGGTGGCCTGCTCGCCTACGCATTCACCCAGATCCGGCACCCGAGCTACAAGGACACCAAAGGCGTGCCCTACCCCGGCACCGCCAAAATCCGCTCCTGGCAAGCCATCTTCATCACCTACGGCATGGCCTCGTTTCTCTGGGGCATCTTCGTGCTCATCCGCCTCCCCGACTCGCCCATGCGCGCCAAATGCTTTACGGAAAAGGACAAAAAGCTCATGGTCGAGCGCGTGCGCTCCAACCAAACGGGTCTCCAAAACAGAACCTTCCGTGCCTACCAGCTCAAAGAAGCACTCTGTGACCCGCAAACATACTGCTATATGCTCATCCAAATCTGCACCACACTACCCACCTCGGGCCTTGGCGCCTTCTACAACATCATCATCAACGGGCTCAAGTTCTCCGTCCTACAGACACAGCTGCTCGCCATGGTGTTGGGCGCCGTCATCATCTTCACGCTCATGGGCTCCGCGTGGCTGACGAAGCGGACGGGCCAGAACTTGCTGACCATGGCCGTCTTCATCATTCCCTCTTTCGTCGGCACCATTGTCATCATGACGGTGAAAAATACCAATAATGCGACTAGGGCAGGCCTGCTCATCAGCTACTGGATCGTGTTTACGTTTTGGGCGGCTCAGGGCCTCGGCATGTCCATGTTGACGCGTAATGTTGGGGGGCAGACCAAGAAATCCGTGTGTATTACCATGAATTTCTTGGCGTGGTGTGCGGGCAATGCGACGGGCCCGCAGGTGTTTTTTGATGGGGATGCGCCGCGGTATCGCAAGGCGTTGTCAATTCATTTGGGGTGTTATTCTGTGCTGGTGTGTGTGATTGCGTTCTTGAGGTGGAATCTTACGTCTAGGAATAAGAAGAAGGATAGGGAGTTTGGGAAGGATATCAGTACGACGCATGGCTTCGATGACTTGACGGATAAGGAGAACCCCAATTTCCGGTACGTATATTGAGCAGAGGACTCAGTACTAGAAGGGAACGTGCGGTTGTGTGGGACTCAACCTAGGTATTGTGTTTGTGATTAGATGTGAGGGAGCAATTATCAAGCATGAACAGTCAAGTGCTAGTTTTGTTCGAGTGATGCACACTTCATAAATTCATAAGGATTCACTCTACGGATATAGATCAAACAACTCCCCTTGGGCCTTCGACCTATACTTCTAAAGGGAGGCCCCGACACCGGTGCAATGCAAAGAGACACGCTGTAACATAGGAAAATAAAGCAAGGTATCCAAATATGTTAGTTTTCAATGCTGAACGGACAAAGATAGGAGATGGAATAAAGGATGGCTAGGCTATGTACATAAACTGCCAGGAAGCGAAAGAGATAAAGTATATCATGGTTAAAAACATGTTTAATGAAGCGAATGGTGGGCCGCCTGGCTAGGCTTGGACCCAAGGGGATGTCAGACCAGCGACCAACAAGCTCTGCATCGCAAAGCCATGTGAAGTGCCAACAAGAGTCGGCGGCGCTGGTACTGCACACAACTTAGACGGATAGGACGTGCATGTCCTTTGGATCCGGGGTGGGTGGCATATTCAGGGGATTGAAAGGCATTGTTTTGCCCTTATGAGCATGGGCAGCAAGACCCATCTCACGCATACGTTCTGCGCCTCGACCGGGTGCAGGACGCTTCTCCTTGACTGGCTTACGGTGTTGCTTTCTGTACAACTGTTCCTTGCGACGTTGTCTTTTCTTCTCGAGACCGATTTGAATGTCAATGGCGCGGCGCACTGGCATATCATTCGAGTTGACCTCTTCCTCATCGTACTCAAGAGGGTTGAATCTTGCAAACAATGGAGTACGTGGAACAGAAGCAGAGATGAGCGCTGGTCGCTCAGCCAAACCTCCAAATCGAATCGCCATCTCATTGCGCTGTCGTGTAGCAATGGGGTTGGTAGAACCCCGTCGAGTGGGTGGAGGCGATCGGAGGCGCAATGGTGGAGGAGGCGAGTGCAGGCGCCTGGGTGAGTTTCCAAACAGCTTTCGAGGTGGTGGAGAACGACACATGGTGCGTTTCGTTGGTGGTGGCGATCGCAGCCGCTTTGGTGACTGTGCGGGAGAACGTTTCTTGGCGGGTTCTCTGCGACGACCCCGTAAGTCTCCATCGATTTGGTCCATGCGGCCATGAAGCATAAAGTTGTTATCACTCTCCGACACGATATTGTCGTCATCAGACACTTCATCTTCTTCATCGTCGGGCAGTTCAGGGTCCGATGTTGGGAAAGTAGGGTCGATGTCCTGAGGTGTAGGCTTATGCTTGGCAGCACGTCGGCGTTCCAAAGTCGACAAGTAGGCTTCCTCCAGGGGCCGATCTTCATCAAGCGTTCCGCAGACGAAGTCCGTACTGTCTGGTAGCTCTGGGGCTGGTGCACGAATGTTGACCGCTCTTGATCTTCTGCGCTTCACACGAGGCTTACTGGGGAATTCAAACCCCTTTTGGCTTTCCATAGACCCAAGTGAAGATTCGGAGGTGGTGCGAGTCGTCTTGAGGCGAAGTTGTCCGAGGTGCTCAACGGAGGTAGCAGCTGTCGATGCGCCAGGAGCCCACCAGTTGTAGTCTGAACCAGCGTCACTCTCGTTGTCTGAAACGGCGAAGCCGTTTTCATCGTCAGTTTGGAACCCTTCATCGGTGGTGTCGTTGTGACCATCACTGTCTTCTTCGTCCTCTTGAAGCAGATCGTTGTCTTCATCCTCGTCATCGACATCATCATCGTTGTCGTCATCATCATCATCATCATCCTCTTCCTCAGCCAGAGCCTCCTCTTCCACCTCTTCGCCTAGCTGACGAAGACTGTTTTCGACTTTGAGAGTATCGGAAACGGTGAGTCGGTTGCGATGGCAAGTGGAAACCTGAGTCCAGTCGTCTACTTCTTCTGTAGAACTGGCAAACTCATGGAAGCGATAAGCCTCAGTATGAGCAATATCAGAGTTAATGCTCAAGCGACGAGTACGATCAACGACGGGAACCTTGCGAACGCTGATTGGTGAGCTGTTCCTCACTGTGGAGTCAGAATCGCGGTGAGCCTTGGCCTTTGGAGAGAATGGAGTCCGACGTCCCAACGGCGCAGGGCTGACCATGCGGAGGCGGGGCTTAGGAGGCTGAGAAGGTGCATTTGTAGAGACTTTGGTCGGGCAGGCAAACTTGATGGTGCATACACGCTTCGGCGTTTCTTGTGGCTGAGGGCTTGGCTCGGGCTTGGATGCCTCTACCACAGGCTTCTTCTCTTCTTTCTTGCCGCATGCAAACATAATACAGCGCTTTCTTCCTAGAACGGCTTCGACGGATTGCTCGCTGGCTGGCTGGGGTGCGGCCTTCTGTACAGGGCTGATGAGGTCATCTTCTTGAGATACAACTGAGACGGGTTGATCAAAGGGTTTTTTGTTGAATACTGGGATCATATTATGGAACGTGGAGCTGGGCGGTGGCGGGCTCGGTGTGCTAGTACGTGACACTGGGCTTGTAAATCCTCCGTCGCTGGTTAGGTCGGCCGTTGTGATGCTGTTGTTGCTCCATGTTGAAGCGGTGGACATTCCACGCGCTGGACTCTTGTTGGCAGGCTCTTCAACCGGTGAGCTTGCATTGGAGCTAGCCTGCAGCGCAGTCGTCAGAAGGGACTGTTGTGGGTCGCAGCGTGGCTTGGATTTTGCAAATGCGGTTGTGGAAGAGTAGTGTAATTTCAAAGAAGCGGGTCGCTGGGCACGCGCTCGTTCGGGCGGCTCATCGACGTCAGCAACGACCTCCTCTTCTGAAGTCATGGCTGGTGGCGTTGTGTTTGGGACGTTCTGTGTGCACCCAACGTCGAGTGTGCCCTGTCTACTGATGTGTTCCTGATCGTTCGCCATGGTGGATACGCAGATAGTAGTTCTTGATGCCGCTATATGCACTCGCTTGCTGTCCTGAAAATAGAGAATGAAAGACTTTAAGAAACAATGAGACGGTGTCGCTGACAGGAAGTTGATTTGGTTTCCGGAGTCAAGAGGAGGATTGTCGAATTGAGGTGAGTAATTGGAACCGGAGGGCGTGTACAAATCGTGGTTGTGGGAGGGTATGAGATGGTATTATTGGAGTCGAAGACGAGGTGGGGCCCCAAGGAGCGTGAGGTTATAATATAAGAATGAACATGATGAAGAGTAGGGTCGGACTTGTCAGGGCAGTTGAGGCGTGGAGCGCCAAAAGAAAGGGAACCCTGGTAGGTACTGCACAGCGCTGCACAGCGAATGTGAGCTGTGGCGGCGGGCGGTAAAGGTGGGTAAGTTGGGGATTGGTGAGTTGTGTTTGAGGCCGGGTGTCGATCACGGTGAATGGATCGGTAAGCCAGGCGTCGGCAGCAGCAGCTGTGACTATGGCACGACGCGTGTGTCGGGCAGAGAGAGGAGAGTGGGAGGGATGGGAGGGAGAATTTGATGTTAGTGGAGGTTTGGGTCCAGGCTCGGCAGCGCATAGGCTAGCCAGCAAACAGCGGGTTTTCGGGGCTTTATTATTTGCAGGCTGCACCCCCCCACAAACGGCACCAATACGACGTTTGGCTTGGCTGCTGGCAAGTAATATTGGATTGGATTTGTCGACGATTTCAGCTGCAGGGCTTGGGGCGTACTGGTCGCAATCCGCGGTACCGCACGGTCGGGAGGGCCCAGATGGGGTCGAGGCAGTCGGCGAAGAAGACGAGCAGAGATTCTGGCAGCGGCCGGGCGGCTTGTATTGCTGACAAGCTGATTGTGGCCTTGTTGCAGTCGTTCAAAGCCTCAACGACTCCTTTGCTCTTTGTTGGCCTCGCCGAGCCATGCCCCAATGCGTCTTTGTCAGCGCATGGCTAGCCGAATGCGGCAAGGCATACGCTCGAAAATTACACAGGCAAGCAGGTTTCATGGCGAAGACGCCATCAGCGGCCATCAGCGGCCACCCGCGGCCATCAGCCATCAGCCATCAGCCACCAGCCATCAGCCATCCATCCATCGGAACGGGACCTTGACTTCTCTCGTCGTCTTCCTTCCAACCGCTGCAACCCTCTCCTGGCGCCATCCTATCCTATGCACCACAAGCACATGCATTCACCACTGCATGCATGCTTGCTTGTTCGCTTGCTGGCAGTTGTGCCGCTACCATCTGCCTATCTGGACGTCGGCACTATCAGCGCACCTCGTCACGCTGTACACGCCTCCAGATGCACCACTACCTCACGCCATTGCCTGTTCAACTTTTCTTACCGTGTCTTTCAGAACTCTCCATCGCGCCTCTTCCCCCGCTCCAATGTCTACACCGCTCTCTGACAGGCCCACTCTCATCCTACCAGCAGCCCGGCTGTCCTGTCCTTTCCCATCTCAGCCTGCGCTATTCCCAGAAGGCCGTTTCACCAGACCAATCTACACTGCCCTTCCCGTGCGTGCATCTTGCTTGCAGCGCCTCGGGTCGATGCGCTCCGTGCTCTCATTTGCTGGTCTGTCGCCATCTTGCGTCTGCACTTGAAGCGCCGCAGCCGGCCTGTCCTGCATTGCCAATGGTGCCATGCACATGCGGGGAAGCTTTTGCTCTCATGACAGCTCTAGGCCAATACAAGCCTTGTATCGACTTTGCTTTTCCGTCTTTGCACCATGTGTCCATTTTATTACCGAGCACTCCATGGCGTGGGAGGCATATCGCCTTCCGACGGCGCTTTATACCCAGTCATCCGAAGCAGTCGCTGCAGTGTGTCGTGCGTAGCCCTGTACTTTGGCCTTCGATGGCGTGCGCTTAACCATACACCTGTTTTTCGGTAATAACCCGGCAGAGTTGCCCCAACTATTGACAAGTACCAGCTACCTTTCACGCCCATGGCACTGTCGATCGCCGCCGCAGGGCACCCATCAGAGTTTCAGAACAAAAGCTGCAAATGCATTGAAACTTTGCTTCACTTGGCAGCGCCATCAAAATGCTTGGTACACGGCGGCACTTAGCTCTACACAAAGTCTTATTGATACTCGTTGCACGGCTCATTTAAATTATGCTTCATATCTAAACGCACGGCATCATGCATGGTGTACCAGCGCATCAAACCGGACTGGATTCCGCCCTGGCAAATTGACTGCACGCAGATCCACATCTAATTACACTCAACAGCCCGTGCACCCATAGCCACCGCCAAGCATTCCCACCCTCAGTAACCTGTCACACAGCATCATGTATTGGGCCCTCACACACAGAAATGAGGCTACATTCAAAGCCAACGAAACGCTCCCACAACGTTCCGGTCCTACCCACACCAATCCCGCCAAGAAAAACACGGTCAATTTGGATGAAATGTTAGATACTACCATAATCATCCGCTGCACGCAGCCCAATCACCATGTACCATGTACACACGTAGGTATCGCGCAATGCGCTACGCGGCCCCTTACGCATACTCCCACCGCAGCGTCGATCCCGCCAAGTCACTCATACCACTCCGCCGCGCTCCGCGTACCCCTAGCATGTGAAGCACACGCACCCACCCATCCCTAACTCAGCCGCATCCAAACTCCCTCTTTTTCCTGAAGAAGACATGAATGCTGGCGCGCACAGCGCTATGGCGGATGATCTGCGGGTGCGAGACGACAAGCGCAATTGCTCGGGTCTTGGTAGGGCTTGGCTTAGGGACAGGGCGGGGGGTTGTGCAATGCTTGGCTGCCTTGATTGATGAAACGGGATGGGGGTGGTAGATTGTGCCAAGGGAGGGGGATGCAGTTGTCTGTGCTGACGTATTGATTCGGAAAGTTACATGAGCGCTTCATGAATGCAGCAAGTTACATATGTGACTGAGCTTGGGGATGGGATTTATCAGAAAGAGGTCTGGACTTGGTAGGACTGTGCAGGGTGATGGGTAGGCGTGCATGTGTGATGGGCATGAATATGTGATGGTATACGTGCTATGTAGACGTGTACTTTGACCTATCCTCGCACAGGATGTCGTGAGTACCAGGTTATCGAGAACTATGTTCGTGAGAGAATGGTGTATCCCTAGCCATGCAATGCTCCCAGCCCAAACACCTTTAATTATGTTGTACAGTGATGATGCAGTTGGGAACTTCACTCCGGCAGCGTTAGCCCGCTGGGTACCCTCAACGGTCTCAATTCCTGGCCCTCGTACCCTTGCTTCGGAGCAGACACCTCCAGCTCCTTTTTCCAATTCTCCCGCACGAAATCCAGCGTTCGGGCAAACACTAGCTCCCGCTCTGCTCGTTCGTGCTTGGGCACAAACGTGTCCGGGAACTGTGTCCAGCCATGCCGACAGCCGGGCGCATGCCATACCTCGAGCCCGCCGTTCTTGCTGCTTTGCGGAACAGACGAGCCTGCAGAGCCGCCGACGTGACCGTCCCAGTCCCCTTCTCTTCCGTCACCGAAACGCACGAGGCCGTTCCAGCCACCAGAGTTCATCTTGTCGACCCATACGTCGCTTTGGACTGCTAGCGTATCCTTTTCTGGGAGGACTAGGAATATGGCTGCGTTTTTTTGCACATTGTCTGGGCTGTTTAGACCAGGACTTGCTCGAAGGTGGGCACGGAGTCTTCTGGGTAAGTATGTCGGTCCCATGATTGAGAATAGTCCGGGCATTCTGGGCTTCTCGGTCTTCTTATCATCACCTCGCAGAGCGTTTGGGAGTGGCTTCATTGGCCGTTCGTGTGGCAGCAGTCGGGCGTCTAACGAGGGGTAAAATAAGAGTAGCGGAAGCATTCTCGGCTGTACTTGCGGCGAGGGTAGAAGTGATGGCCATGGCTTGCATACATCATCAAGTACGGTGGCAGCTCGATTGGGTGGCAGCAGAGGAGACATTGTGTCAGCTAGGGAAGGGCCTCGTGTGAGCGACCGAGAGCGGCCGAAGACGGGTGATGAGATTGCGGGCTCTGGGCAAGGTGGGACTGATAGAGCCGTATTGAGGGCAATATTGCCTCCAGCCGAAAACCCGCTAATAGCCAGGCGCGTAGGGTCAAGAGTCATGGTGGTGACATGCTCCATGTGAGGTGCGGCGTATATCTTATTCTTCTTTGACAGTGACATTTCGCGTGTCATGGTGTAGTATCGTTGTATCTCTGTCCTGAGCACCTTGCCAGCCTTTGATACCCCACTTGTGTCTAGGATGGCTGAGAGAACGTCTTCAGCGTCGTGTATGGCAGCCGGGAACTGGTGAAATGGGCCAATGCGATAGGAAACACTGATAACCACGGCGCTGAGCTCCCGAGACATCATTGACGCATATGGTGCTTGTTCTAGCGGAGAGCCCATGATGAATCCTCCGCCATGGAAATCCAGCACCACTGGCACCCGCCACTCACCCGTCTCTTTCCTTTTCCTTTCCGAATCGCCATTGTCCCCCAGGTCGACCGGGCGCGGGGGCACGAAGACGTATATGGCAATCACTCTGTCCCTGCGGCTGGGCAGAGATATCACGAATGGGTGAGGCCCATTAGGCGATGTCAGATGCAGTATGGAGAGCGGCACGAAGCGCGGTATCTGAACAAGAAAGGTACGCCATTGTATGTGGAAGGGCAGGCGGAAGAAGTAGGCGACCGAGTTCCAGTAACTAGTCATGGCGGTAGCAGGATTGGAGAAGAGATGGCCATGTGTATGTCCTTTGAGTGCACTATCTCAACTGCTGAATGGGAGTGCTGAGTGAGCATGCTGCATGGATTGCGTAGGTAGGGGCGCAAGCGTGCGTTGTGTTATGTTATGGTATGACGTCAACCGGGCTACACCAGTGCCAGGAACAGGAAGCAGAATGGAGCAGACGACGAATGGCTGGGGATGCTTGCAAGTCGCAAAATGATGCGATGCCTCGAAGACTCGAAAATCCTGGATCCTGGCCGCCTGGGCCCGAGAATCAGACTTCACGGCATGCACGCTCGGCCCGCGCTTACAGCATGGTTTCTGAGCATTCAAGTGTGTCCAACCAGTTTATCAGTTCCTGGATGCCTTGGATGCACCGTGGCCTTTGTTTCTCGTCCGATCTGCACTTGTGGCTAGAGCCTTGTTACTTGCCTGCAAGTTGCGTGCTGAAAATGCCTCATCTGCACATTAATCATCTATGTAGTCTCATGCCTTGCTGCTCCGCGCGTTCGAAACTCGATGCTAACACGCCGAGAAGCAAGTCCGGCCAGAAATCTTGAAGGTCCAATGTTCTTATTCAGGCCTTTGCTATTACAATGCGTGGTCGTATGTATTCATGGGCAGTGAAAAGGGGCGCTGGCTACCGCCGCCTCGGGACGGGGGCCGGGATGTGGAGTCTGCAGAGGGTTGTGCAAGTGCGTCACTGCTCACTGCTCGCTCCCAGTGCTCTGCATGCAGCAGCGCCCGAGTTCTGCTGTTATTCTGCTGCTATTCTCTCTGCTGTTACGATGGAGGGCCGGCCCATGGCACAATTTGCGTGTTCGTGAATGATGCCTAGACATGAAAAGGGCGGCAGGTGCCATGCTGTCTGCCAACGAATGACACGGGGCTGAAGGGACATGCAGTCGTACCCCTCGTTGACCAGAGAGCTGGACCCTGCAGAGCCAACACTCATCGCCATCCTCAACCCTTTGAGAGAGGCCGACAACGTTTAGACGTCCTCCATCTCGATTCTGGTAGCCCATGTGCATCCGCTGCTGAGTCTTTCCGAAACAGTGCTTGTCGGTGTGAAGCTCTCCCAGCCCCGCGCGTCCGTCGCCAACAACCAGCCCGTCAGCCGACGAGTCACCATCGCGAACGACAGATAGCAATTCGGTCAGGCACCGTCATTAACGCTCCATAGTTTCCCCCGCGCTTCCTCAGGCACGTGTTGGGGGCGCTCACAGGACAGCATCAGCCGGCGCGTGACACTGCCGCCTTTGTCTTAGAGCATTCATCCACCCGCCGGCCGTGACCGTCATCTACAGTGCTCCCCTCCTCCTCCTCCTCCTCCTCCTCCTCCTCCTCCCCCACCAGAGCCTGCCACGCCCTGGTCTGCATCTCCCAAGAACCACCCAGCATCTTGAATGAGCCCATCGCCAGACTCCGAGCATACCACCCCCATCTCCAACCTCACCTTCCTCCACCGTCAACAACGCAACCGCGCCAAGGTGCAGGACACGCCCCAGCCGCGCGGTCGCAACACATCCAGATATGAGCTGGGAAGAAGAGATAGACACGTGGAGAGAGTTACGCGCATATATCCCAGAGACTTGTACGTCCTGACCCCCCTCCCCCCTCTGCTCTCCTCCAACAGCTCTGACTAACCGACCGTCTACCAGGACCAACTCCCCGCCCGCTGCCAATCACCTCTCATCTGCCTCTTCTCCCATATCCACAGCTTATAATGCAGCCACCTCTCCGCTGCTGTCTGCCTTGGGTGCCACGAGAGGCACTGCCGCTGCACAGTACACAAACGAGTGGACCAAGTCCGTTCCCTTCTTCACCAACCAAGCCTCGCCAAACAACGGCGGCATAGCCATAGCTGGCTCCCCACCAACCTTCCACAACTCGCCCAGCGCCCGCGACGGACTCTATGCCCCACAGCCCATGTCCAATTCACCGCCAGCCGCCCGGCCCCTGAGTCATCCCAATCAGTACACTACATTCGGCGGCCGCATGCAGAACTCTCCCCGCGATTCACCGGCCAGGGACCGCAGAGCATCCACGTACTCGCATCAAGGTGCCCGTCCACCATCTCAGCACTTCATGCCGAACCCACCCCTACCACACCAGCCACAAGCACATTTCTATGGCCTACCCGACCTCGATCTTGGCCTCAACAATGCCAATATCGACGGCCTTACACCAGGTGAAGGAGGCTACTTTTGTGGCTTTGACAGCCTCACCATGGCTGGGGATGAAGCCGCACAAGTTGCTGGGAATGTTTTGCTTGTTGGCCAGCAAGGAGGCCTGGATATATTCAGAGTCGAGAAGGGTAAAATGGATATCGTAGGTCGTCTAGAGGGCCTTAGGGGCGCTGTTTTGGGCGCTAAAATCCTCCCTTGGACCGCACGGAGAGATCCCCTGGCGCAGTCCAGACCACTGGTTGCAATTACACTGCATGGCCCCGTTGTACGAGAGGGCCGTAGTAGTCAAAGTGGCAGTGGCTCTTCTTCAGTTGTTGACGATTCAGCTTCTGATTCCCCGAGCCGCCCGGTCTCTATCCATGGGGATACTCCTGCAGCCCAAGTAACTGATTATCAAACATCGGTTGAGATCTATTCGCTGAAGGAGAAGCGAAGACTCGCAGTTCTGTACAGAAGCCCGCTGGTACCGTTAACTGGCCCTATTGATAGCCCCATGTTTCAGCCCCCGGCCCCAGCTGGCGAGTTTGTAGTAGATGCAAAAGGCAAATATGTAGTCATTGCGTCTGGCTCGAGTGGTGAGGTTTTCATTTTTGCTCCGTACCTCGAGGGTCATGAAGAATATCTCGAGCGGTACCGATGCATCGGTAAAGTTTGGACTTCGGTTCAATTACGTGACCGACCAATGCCTTCAAGCGCCTCGAGCGCTGCTGATGGGAGTCAGGAGGAAGTTCCTCTCGAGAAATATGGTGTACCAGTCTTCTCACTCTCAGAGCGTTGGCTCTCCGTAACGCCTCCAGCCTCTAGTGCACTGTACGCCTTGAATGGTGTGGCTCTTACTTCACCATACCATGAACGCCCACCGGGTATCACGCACCATACAGTTCCTCCACAGCCATCAGCAAACTGCACCGTGGAGGCCCCTGAAACGGCCAGTCTCATTGACCGCCTTACAAGAGAAGGAACTCAAGTCGCCATCAAAGGTGCTCGTTGGGCAACTGAAAAGGGTATACAAGCTTACAACGCTTATATGAACAAGTCACCTCAAGCCAACGGTGCTCCTAGTAGTGCTTCCTACGGACAAGATCCTATGCAGCATTACTTTCCACCTACACATGGCCATCAACAAACGCAACCTAGGCAGGAGACGACTATCGTATCCATCTACGATCTCCAGAAGTTGTTGGATGCTGAGGAGTTAAGGAATAAGAATGCTCTCCATGCTATCGCAGCTATACCCGCCGTTCTGGGCTGCAGCTTTTTATCGTTCTCACCCAGCGGTTTGATGCTCATGTCAGTTAGTAAGAAGGGAGACTTTCAGGATGTGTGGGATTTGAAACGCATGACTTCTCGCAGAGCCCGCAAGACATCAAGAGATCAAGCCCTTGGCCCTCATGTGCGACAATCAGCTCGTTTTGCACGAATGACAGTCACTAATGTGGTCGATGTCGCATGGTCAGCGCCTAGGATGGATAAAGTAGCTGTCATTACCGACAAAGGAACGGTACACATGTTTTCTATGCCAGCATCAGCATTTCAATGGCCTCCTCCACGGCGTAATCGTTCAGCGGCACCAGCAGCTAAGCCAAAGGGAGACGCAGTAGCCGCAGGCCGTGGGGGCGCACTCAACTCTGCTATGCAGACTATTAATGGAACGGCAAAACCTTGGTTGGATGCAGTCCGAGCACGCAACACTAGCGGCGGCTCTCGGTTCAGCCTGAGTAGTTTTGGGGTGACACCTGCCGCTGGTGCGAAGTCTGGAAAGGCTGTTGCCGCTGGCGTTGGCAAGTCCATCAACAACATCCGACACGCAGGCGATAACAAGCTCACGCTTCCTACATCTCTCAGCGGTATCAAACCGTGCAGTGTGCGGTGGCTTTCCGGCCGGGGTCGAGGATCAATCGCAATGGTTTCCGGAGGTATGCTCCAAATATGGCGCATACAAATGCGCCCAGCAACCAAATCATCAGGCACAACATCCGTCTCTAAAAAGAAGGTCGCTGAATTCGGTCTCGCGCCCATCAGCAACGCCCTTCTTCCGCCTTCTATCACAGAGCACCTCTTCCCCCACCCCGCCGACCCAGAACCACCCCAAGACCCCTACGGCGAATGGCTTCCCCGCACCCTCCCATCCCGCAAACCCAACCCCTCACCCTCACCCGTCCCCCTCAGCTTCTCCGAAATCGAAACAAACCCCCCATACCAACCCTTCTACACCGACCGCCGCGTCTCCCGCTTCATCTACACCCGCCCCCTCGCCTCCTCCCACGCCAGCTCCACCTCCCACACCCACCTCCCCGACCTCTCCCCCTCCCTCCACCACAACGACGACCCTTCCCCCTGGCTCTTCGGCACCGACGTCGACGCCATCCGTGTGTCATCCCCCATCACACACGCTTATGACGACACCGCCGACTCCGACCCGGACCTCCCCGCCATCGCAGCACGCATCCAAAACCTCGTCCTCCGCGACGGCGAGGAAGAAGTCGAACAGGTCATCGTCACCACGAGGCGCAGACGTACCCGCCGCGAAGGCGACGAAGAAGGCTTTTTCGAGGACGACTGCGATGTGCTGGATTTTGCTGAAGACAGGGTCTGAAGTGGATGCGTATGGGTGTGGGTGTGTGGATATGCATCGAGTAACGGTGTATTTCGCTCGTTTTGGGCTTTCGTTGTGCGTGCGTGGTTTAGTATGAAACTTGTTTTGGAAATTGAGGGGCGCTTTTTGATTGCGTTTGTATAGCGTGTGTGTATGTGTGCATTTTCGGGGAAGACGCATTGGTTCGGATAGAGAGATAGATTGGGACAGAGAATTTATTTGCGCCCGAGGGGAGTTATGCTGGTTCTGGGCGTTTTGCTATGCGTTCATGCTTGCCGTGTTGTTTGTTCGAGTTGATGATGGGTACGTTATATTCGTGCCTTTGGCTCTCAATCACGGCATAAATCTGTGCCAGTATAGTGAAATTCCTATTTGCGTTTATTTATTCTCTCCAGCGTATATTGCTCTCCTTGTTTCCTAAACAGCCACAAAACGCCACCCCTTACAGTTCCACCCTGTGGAATGTTGTACATGTACTTCTCATTTGCGGTGGTACCACGCCGCCTGCCCATACACGTCTTCGCAACGCCCTATCTAATTCCAAAAAAAAAGGCTCGGTTCGGGATCCAAGCGGTGTTTAAACAGGGTGAGAAAAACGGCGTGTTGGTAAGACAGAAAAGGGAGAAATGGAAAAATGTTTTATCGAGCAACGCTAGACTTCAGTGGTCTGGTGGTTGGTAAATGGCCCAAGAAAGGATTTGGGGCAGCAGCTCTGTGGGTGGGAGAGCTGGACTAGAAATTATATATCGCGAACGGTAGGATGCTAGAAGGAGGGTTCTCGCTGGGTCCTCGGTAGTCTCGAAGGTGAAGTTGAAGCGTAGATATTGTACAACGGAGGTGAACTAGTGTCGATGGCTTCGTGGCCGGCTTCAAGATTAGGGATATTTTCCTTCTTGGAGTGACATTGACAAGTGTCAGGTGCTGGCGAATAAGAGGAATCTCCCTCGCCCATAATGTTCTTCTTTCTTCTTTTAAATGCTAGGGCCGGGATATCTTGACTGATTACTTAGTCCCGGTCCTGGTCCCATCGTCGCTGCTGGTAGCCCCATTGGTCCTCTTCCTCGTCCCCGACCCCTACCCCTTCCTGGGGTGGCACCTGGAATGGCAAAGTCTGGATTTCCTATATTAGCTTCTAAAATTGCATCTTCTTGCCTCATTGGTCTTCGACCACCTCCCCCATATAGCCCGAATTGGCCTGCTGGAGCGCCCATGTCAGGCCTCCAGTTGGGATTTACTGGACGCTGAGATACGGACGTGAAGTGTGAAGCCTCTGACGCAGCGGGCGAGCGCGCACCTTCTGGTAGATCATCATAAGAACCTGTGCGCGGGAGATTAGGGTCACTTCCATTCGTCGGAGGCGGCGGTGCGGGAAGAAAGCTGGGGTTTGAGTTGTTCATGTTTGAGTAGCCACCTGGCATGAGTGATGCTGGCATTGCTGGAGGGTTTGGTCGTGCTGATTCGGCAAATCTGGGGTCCACATCTTCATAATAGTCTGAGGTATTTTCGTTGTTACGGTTGACACCAGGCGCCCCCACATGTGATAGTTGAGCAGGGAGCTCTACAGGCGAGTCTTGTATTGGAGAGAGTCCTCGGCTGCTGTTAGTGTTATTTATTGTGTTTAGTGTTTGGTCAGAAGGATTCTTCTGGGAATTCCAGCCCGTGCGTGCAGATACATATTGTGATGGAGGAATGTCACTATCCACTGTTAGTCATACTATGAGTGGCGATTGAGTATATCTTACTCAGCGGAGTACTGGCTCGTTGGGCTCGTTAAACCATTGGAAGGTCGCCGCTGAGGAGCCCCGGCAGGGAATCCACCCTGTTGAAGCGCCAACATGCCCTGCACATCACCATCACTTTCCCTCAAACCGTAGTTCTTGTTGTTAGTTATTGGAGGCGTACCAATGCGGTTGTCCATCTCAATAGCTTGGCCTATAGGAGGCGGCAAAGGACCTGGTGGGGGACCTCTGTTGCCGTATGGCGGCATATTTTGTGGTGGTGGCCCCCCTTGGCCATAGTAGTAGTAGTTGTTGTTGTTGTACCCAGGTGGTGGAGGACCGCGACCTGGACCTGGACTTGGACCATTCATTGGCACGCCTTGCGGAGGTCGCATGCCGCGTCCATTGCCGTTCCATCCCGGTGGTGGGGGTCCTCGCATTCCTCCTCGTGGGCCATAACCACCACCTCTAGGACCTCCTCGAGGTGGGCCTCCTCTTCCTCGATACGGACCGCCTCTTCCTGGTGAGCCGCGTGGTGGGCCGTTCATCATCATGGCGTCGTTCGGCATGGGGGGAACAGGATTACCATACTGATCGATCGGCTGGCGGCGACCAGGGGGGCCACGCTGTGAGGGAGCTAAGGTGTCGGAGCCATTTCCACCACTGCTGACAGTCTTGAGCGAAGGGTTCCGTTGGTTCAGCGGGGTCATGTCCTCGGCGGTATTTTGTTTGCGAAGATCAAAAGAAGCGTAGTCATCTCCCTTCCCAGACATGATGTTGTCGCCAGCAAAAGGCGGCGGCGACTCAGCCTTAGGGTAGTCACTGACTACGGTGGCGGCTGTTGCGCGGCTGGCATAGTAGGTCTGGCCGTTCATGTCCTCGTTTTCGGCAATGCGCTTCTTTCTCGCCTTGCGGCTGACAAGCGTGCGCCTCATAGCACATGTCACAATACCACTTGCGACGATGATGATGGTGGCGGCCAGGACAATCCATCCTCCCCATGCAACATGCGGTACGAATAGCAGGATGTCGACTAAAAAGGCCAGCAACGAGACTAGCAGGGTGGGGAAAGTGAAGATGAGCAGGGCAAGGAGATACCGCGGCGAATGGGCAGGCGAATGGAAGTGGGCTGCGACTGCGAGGGCAAAGCATATCAGGGTCATGAGAGCAGCCACGGGGTGTACGATGAGGATGGAGGACAAGGCATGGCGCGAACTTGCGGGAAGCGAGAAATCGGTGCTGGGCGAGTTTCTGAACAGGCGCTCTGTCGGCGGTGTCAGTGCAGGGAAGGGCAGGGCGAGAGACAGACTTACCGGTGTCGTAGCCGATCATTGGCCCATCGCACTGTCCATTGCGGCAGTAGCCCAAGACGCCAAAGTCGATGCCGCGATAGGTGGCGAGGGGAATGCTCTTGATAATGGGCGTGGACAGGGTGGAGAGCAGCAGCAAGCAGAAGGCGACGAAGAAGAGGATAGATAGGGGGGTGGCCGGGCGCAGCATGGCGGCGGGAAGAATATGTGCGAGTCTGGTGCGAGGGTCGGCTCGCCAGAGGCCGGCTCTCGAGACTCTGGGAGAAGTTGAGCGAACGTGTGGGCGTGGCCGCGTCCTTTTGGGAATGCGCAACGGAGGCCGATTGCTGGCGGCGGAAACAGGCCTAGGCGCGGAGCCGCAGACTGAAACGAGCGGCGATTGGGGTTGTGCAGGAGATGCTGGCTGGGTGCATGGCACAAGCACAAAACCACCGTCTGCTCCTGTCTTGATACGCAGCGAGGCCGCGCACAGGTTGCGGGGAAGCGTGGTGATGCTGTAGCGCTGGAAGCAGGTATTGCACGAGCAGGCGCGTCGTGGCCAATGGGGCCGCGAGGCGGGACGGGCAGAGACAGCGAGCCTTGAGCAATTGCGGCTAGAAAGACGCCGTCTGCGATAGAGTTGGTCCACGCGAATGCATCAAGCAACTTAGCACCTTAGCAACCAATGTGCTCCAGCCCAGACAGAAGCCGGACGGTCCTGTTCTGCACAGGCCAGCGCGTGCAGCCTTGCAGATTACACATCACGGGCAATCAAAATACACTGCGCCCCGTTGCACGCCTGCTTTCTGTGTCAAACGGTCCAGGCCGACCTGACAGCCTCAGTCTCGTCCATAGCTGGGGCGTTATAGGCTCAACTACCACCCATTGGCTCCATCTTGCAACGCATTACTGCCCACCGAGGAGCCTCAACCCGCTGTTGATTTGGAACACCCCATCCCGAAACGGTGCCAAAGATAGGCCGTCTCCTTTCGTCCCCTGCACATTGCACAAACTAGTCAATCTGCTGGCCTTCCAAGACGCCACCAACAAATCGCACCATTCAAAGTCCCCTCTCAAATTGCCTCTTTGGTATGCTTGATGTTGCTTTCTCATTTGGTAATCCTATCACATGCACTATGTCCCACGCTTGTCCTGCCTCCCCACGAGCGGCCAACGCCTGGTTTTTGGTATCCGACACTTGCACCACGATTCATACCGTCATGGAAATTTCATTGCTAACATGCTCACCCTCTTGCCTTCACTTTTAGTTACCAGCAAGAGCCTGCGCCCTGCGGCGGTCACGCTCATCAGCAATGCTGAGCTTGACGCCCTTACCCTTAGGCAGCGATATCCATGGCTTTTCACGGCCAATAACACTACATCCATATTAGCAACGCCTCGAACAATCTAACAATCCAACTCACATGACGTTGGTCTCACGAGTGGTGAACTCATTGTCAACAGCGTCCTTCAAGTGGACAATGTTGAAGCCTCCGTCGTGGCGCTCACGATGAGTGATGACACCAACACGACCCATGTTACGACCACCGGTAACCATGACAATGACACCAGTATCGAACTTGATGAAGTCGGAGATCTTGCCAGTGGCGAGGTCAATCTTGACGGTATCGTTGACCTTGATAGCTGGGTCGGGGTAGCGGATTCTACACATAATTTAGCATCAATATGACATCAATATGACATCGCCAGACCCTGGTCGGATGCCTGGTGAAAGAGGGTTGCCTCAGACACCTAGCCCACACTATGGTCAACGGCTGATAGAGGCAGGAACTTACGTTCGCGCATCGTGCGTAACCAAGTAGGGAATGCCGCCCTTGCCGAGCTGTACACGCTTGACCTTGCCGAGCTTGTATTGTGCCTCCTCGTCTGTTATCCTGTGGACGGTGAAGCGGCCCTTGGTGTCGTAGATGAGACGGAAGTTCTCGCCAGTCTTCTCAATCGAGATAACATCCATCAATCCCGACGGGAATGTGGAGTCAGTACGGACCTTGCCGTCCACCTTGACGAGGCGCTGCATGAGAATCGAGTTGACCTCGCGGGAGTTGAGCGCATACTTGAGTCGGTTACGGAGGAAGATGACCAGAGGCAGCGAGTCGCGTAGCTTGTGAGGACCGGGGGAGGCCTTGGGGGCATAAGCACCTGGACAATGTCAGTTTTGCTGTCGACAGCTCAAAACTTGAAGAGGCAGCCGCAATCATTATGGTGCCCGTGCCAGGCGTACCGGACAGCTTGTCAAGAAGCCAGTGTGAGGGGGCGCTAAGGCGCTTTTGATGCTTCTTTGGACCACGACCCATTTTGGCTGTTGTTATGAGGTTAGTAGTTTGAGTGTCCTGGAGATGTTGAAGATGTTGACAGGCGGGTTGAATTTCGAGCCGTGGCCAAGACACTAGGGTTTAAGCGAATTTTGCTGGTAGCTGTCACGTGATGGCCACCACCACTATACGGGGGGCTTCGTCAACAGTGCGTCACTCTTCAGGATCCGATGAGCAATTGTACAGAAGATTGAACAATAGTTTTGTAGCTGGTATCTCTTCGAATGCATTACTTATGTCAAACACTATCTATCCTACGCATATCCCTTCAGGACCGCCGCCTCTGCATTCAGTATCGATGAACCTGCCGCTCCAATAACAGCTGTGAATGGTTAGCACACGGTAGACTATTAAAGGCGTCTAAGACTTACTGTTATGGCTGAGAGCAACAAATTTGATGTCAAAGATACCCGACTCATCCTCTCTAATGCGACCGACACTGACAGTATATCCTCGATCTGTTTCCCTGTCCAACCTAGGCTGAGGTCGGTCAGGTTCCTCCATCACCGCAATAGCCCGCTTTGGCGCAGACGGACAGCCCAGTTTCTGAGCCTCAGATACATACTCGCGCATGGCCTGTTTCACTTGCTCAGCACTGGGTGGGGGGCGTTTCTGGAAGCGGAGCGAAACACAAGCCGTGTGTCCATCCAAAACTGGAACGCGGTTGCACGCCGCTGAGATCTTCATAGGCTGGTCCATAAACCCGGTGACATCTCCATTGACACGTCCGAGAATCTTGGATGCTTCCGTCTCGAGCTTGTCTTCTTCGCCTGATATGAAAGGAACCACGTTATCGATGATGTCCATACTAGAAACGCCTGGATATCCCGCACCGGATACCGCTTGCATGGCTAAAATTTTTAGTATAATTAACAGTAGTAAGGTATATTATACTTACTGACTACAGAAACCTGGTCTACTGGGCCGAACTTGTCTTGGAGCGCAGCAAAAGGAATGACTATTCCGATCACGGCGCAGTTCGAGTTGCACACAAGGAACCCCTTCTCCAAGCCATAGTGTTGCCTTTGGTGCTTGATGACATCGAGATGTGGAAGATTTACGGTCGGGACCACGAGCGGGACGAGAGGGTCACGGCGGTAGTTCTTTGCGTTGGAGAAAACGGCAAGGTTATATTTTAGGAAGGCCATTTCTATGCATTTATCGTTAGCGCCATTCATGTGGTATCAACTGGTCTGCATACCAACGTCTCCCGCAACATCACTGTCCAGGCCTGAGAAGACCAGATCACAGTCCTTGAACTCCTCTGGTGTGCATTTCTTGACCACTAAGTTCCCAATACGCTCAGTAAAAGGAATCGCCTGTTTCCATCTCACTGCATCTTTGTAATTTTTGCCTGTCGAGCGCTCCGATGCTCCGACTGCGTGTAACTCGAAGTGTGGGTGAAGGGCGAGCAGAAGGATGAAGCGCTGGCCAACTGAGCCTGTCGCGCCGAGAACGCCTATGCTTGGATCAGAAAACTACAGGTGAGCAGCTAAGAGGCACGCACCGCACTTCTTCCTAGGAAAATCCTGTTTGTGCGCCGTAAAGTTTTCAGCACCCATGTCTACGGTGACAGTTTTGAAATTCCAAGTCAATTGAGCAACGAGATGCTTTATGACGCAAAGCTAGTGGGGTGAAAACACGACACCGATAGCGGCATTCAGTCACATCTCCGAAATATCCACATGCCGAAGTTTCGGCAACGCCAAAGCCATATCATGTCATGGAATAAATGAATTGTGCTGAGTAAACGATGCCGAGTCTATTAATGCTTCCAGCCGATACATGTCCAAATTTCAGACATCCTCCCAATGCAAACTTGGTAAAGAAATGCGTACAAAAATAGCCAAGGCCTAAAGTGATCAAACAATCGCGTCCATGATCTTACCTGGGTTCATCAACCAGTAGGGGTCTAATGCACCCTTAATATTCCTCATCACATTGATAGTGGCCAGACCAAGCTCCTTCTCTAAAGATGCCTTCTTGCCCAGGCCAATACCGTGCTCTCCGGTACAAGTACCTTCCATCTCCAATGCGCGGTCGACCATGTCATGGACGCACTTTTCAACGGCGGCTCGTTCTTTCGGATCTTTTCCGTTGTACATTATACTCTCATGGAAGTTACCGTCCCCAATGTGACCTAGAATGCTTGCGAAAAGGCCAAGGTCGTCCATCTCTTTCTTCGAAATCTCTGCATGACTGTTAGTTGGATGGATGCAATAATGCTAACAGGAACCTCATACCAATAATGTCTGGGAGTCTTGAGATCGGAACAGCAACATCTGTAGACCACACCTCGTCGCCTTCGCGGCGAAGAGCAAGCATACTCCACAATGACTCCTTGCGTGCTGACCAAAGTGTCTTTTGCTCTTCCGGATTAACGGCGAATTCAAAATCTCCACTTTTGTGCGACCTAGCAATGGCTTTGACTAGATTTATGTTTTCCTGCACCTATATGCAGTTAGTACTATTCTGGGTAATCGTACAATAGGGCTGAACACACCCCTGCCTTAGTCCCTGAGAATCTGTTTGTGATCAGCATATGCTCCCCGTTTCCTAGTCTCACAAATCCACCGTGCACTTACTTGAAAAACATGGTTGGTTGCTCTTTCCATTTCTTGCTAGTCGAACCAGCTCTGTTGATAACAGACATTTGCACTTCGTCCATGATCTCCATCGCAGCTACCGGAACCCCTGTTCGTAGCACCTTTGATGCTGCTGCTGCTGCATCGCGTATTGTAGGAAATGTTACAACAGCGACGCTCGTTTCTTGAGGAACTACAGCCAGCTTCAATGTTATCTCAGTAACTATGCCAAGTGTCCCTTCTGAACCGACGAATAAGTTTGTCAGATTGTACCCAGCTGAAGATTTCCTATGCAATAATCAGTGAATTCTAGGACATGTCAAGCTTTGAACAAGCGCACCGTGGCCGACGCCGAGTCTTGATTACTGTGCCGTCTGCGAGGACCACGGTCAAGTTGATCACCCAGTCTTTCATAGTCCCATATCGGACTGCGTTCGTGCCACTGCATACAGTCAGCCCACAATTTCCGATCTCGCCGACATTTAGAAGAGTTACCTGCAGCTTGTTCCTACCATACCTCCAATCCTAGCCTACCACGTTCGTTAGTATTGGCCGGAATTTCCCCATTTGGGTTTCCGGTAATTGTTGAGAAGATTGCAGAAGCGCTTACAGATGGGCCAGGGTCTACCGGAAAAAAAAGACCTGAATCTTTAATCTGGTCGTTAAGACTCATCCAAGGTACTGAAGGTTGGACAACAACATCCATACTATCCCCCTCTATTAGTACAGCTGTATACAATGGCAAGATAAGGCCTTACTAACTCATCGGCATGCAACGCCACAATTTGGTCCATGAAAGAGAAGTCGATGCTCATGCCGCCATACGGTGCAGAGAAGTTGGCTTCAAGGCTTGAGCCTCCAGAATAAGGGACTATTGGGTTCAGCAAGGTTCCCATACGTACGGGGCTGAACTTACTCATTGGAATCCTGTACTTGTAACACACCTTTGCGAGGTCAGAAACCTCTGCTGTTGACTTGGGATAGGCAACCGCGACTGGTAGTTGATTAATGTTAATTGAGGACCACTCCGAATACCCATGTCGGTGCAGGTCTTCGTCATCTGTACTGATTGCATCTTCTCCAAGGATACCCTTCAGCTCTTCGATTGCCTATAGAACCCTTCAGTACCTTGTAAAATTGACGTGAACATCGAAGTACTAACCTTCTCCATTTCTTTCTTCGACGCATACTGGGGTCCTGGGGTCCTGCGCCATGGCGTCTGGGGCCGCGCGGTTTCGTCATTCATGCCATAAAAATATGTAGTTGTGCCGGTTGCTGTAGAGAAGAGTAGTACTCTGCCTGAATTCCAGAACGGTTTGTAGCCATTTCCGGGTCTGTAGGCCTTCTCGGCTCCTGTTGTTCGCAGTCTGATTCCACCCCGCTTGAGAACAGGTAAGACTAAGCGCCTCAAATGTGTTGCTGAGTAGCGAAACATATTTGAAAATTTGTCGAGTGAGTTGGATCGTGGCGAGTGGCTGAGGTTGCAGGTAGTGAATGGACTAAAATATCGAATCCACTTTGGGCGGCCATTGATCACGCTGCAAAATCAAAGCTGGACTAGAGGAACGATAAAGTAGAGTAGACGATGGGGCACGAATGCACTATGCATTTTACGGATAAGCTGAATAGGACGGTATGTGCGAGCGGGGAGAGCTAGGTATTTGAATCTAAACGCTGTTGGCGCGATTTGCTTTCGGGTTGTCGCTTCGACCTTTAACAGCGCACAGGCGAAGCCAGCAACGAAGCTCTGGGCAAGCTTGTGGGCTGGACCAGTGCCAGCGTGGGAGGCTGACTTCCGTCACAAAATTTTCGGGCACACATAGCAAATGGATGCCATGCATGATCAGCTGCAAGGGCACGGTGATTGCGGGGAGACCAGGGCAATAGACCGGCGGACGCGTGTTGTTAGAGGCATCGTGGCGATTTAGTGACGATGAAGGGCATTCCGAGCGGCATGCTCGCGTGACCAATCGCCCATCCAGCTAAACGGTGAAGGACGGGCGACCAGATTTTTCGATCTGGATCTTCTCCGTGTTGCCGCACATTTCCCTCTTCCTGGAGCCTGCTCTGGCTGACGAACACACGTGCCAGGGAGAGCGACCTAGGCATCGGATACGTAGTCGTTGCCTATGGCTTTTGAGGCTCTAGCAAACGAAGCCTTGCAAAAAGCAACAAACTTCCGCGGCAAAGCTGAGCGGTGGACGGCCTTGACCATAGCTACAAGCGTATGTGATACGATTACCCTCACAAAATTGAATTCCCTGTCGGTGCAGCATAAATGAATGCTAGCTGATACGATGCAGGTGGGGGACAACCTCATGCATGGGGTTTGGGCTTCTCATCCCACTGTGGTCGCTAGACAGTGAGTGACCTAGGGATCTCGTCAGTTGAGGGCCACACAATGCCCAAAGCTTGATGAAAATACCGCAACCACAGTAGAGACAAGGAACAACAAACAAGCCGAAAGTTAGTCCACGCGCATCTACGTAACATTGTTACTTTTGCCCAGATTTATGACTAATTGCCCAAAGTGCGTGAGTACCGTCAAAAGCAACATAGGGAAAGGAATCACCAATCAGACGAACGGTAAAGAAAAATTCACTAAGCCCCGCAACGCGCGGCACATGTGGTGTTTTCGGAGGAAGCATGCGGGTCGTAGACGAGCTGACAATAAATAAATGTAAGCAGTGGAACCAAATTCTGTTCAAATCAACCGATGAGGTTGTACATGTGTAGTTAGGCATCTCGTCTCAAAAAGGTAGCGGCACTATCCCGGCAGTTCATCGGTTGTCTGGGCAGCCGTAGCACAACACGCCGTTGGAACATCATACTCTTTGATGATTACCTATTTAGTTATGTCCCTAACACTAACTTGGCTCGACCCAGTTACCAGCGATTATGGCCGAAATTGGCCAGCGTTTGTCCCTAGAGCTAACACGAATAATCGAGTCCCCTTACCCAGCATCTCTATCTGTGAGTTCCCGTAGTTCTTGCAAGTCTAGTGGCTTGAAGCTGTATACGACGCAGCAAAACGCATGACTCGATGCATATGCAAGGTATATTTGCTGACGCGAGACCGTGTAGCACCTGGCAGATCTACTTACACGTGCTGACGCTGTGACTGTTCGAGCTTGCATCTACAACTTTCCGGCGTGCGCAGTCAGCAGGCTTGCAACACTTGTCACTGAAGCATTGCCACTGTGGGCTTACGCGCTGTGCATCCTAACTAGCTTGTGTAAAGAAGACTGTGTGCAACTGGTCTGAACCGGACTGACACAGTACTGGCAGGTTCATCTCCCGAATTTAGAGATGCCTTACTGCGACAGAATCCCAGTCTCCTGGATGCCCTGATAACCAAGGCAAACTCTTCGCCTGAAGACTTTGATAATGTAAGTGCAACATAATCAGATGAAAAGTTAAAACTGATCAATTATAGTATGCTATACTATGTGTCTCTCTCCTTTCGCGGCCGCTTCCAGTGTCTCTCGCGTTGCCTGCATCTGCCCAGTCATTCTTTGTGCGCATATTCGAAAAAGCAACAGAGGCCCCAGATGCGAAAACTCTAAAACCAGTGTACTCAATGTTGAGCGGAGCTTGTCACAACCTCCTTAGCTTGCTTCCATTTCAAGTACAACAACAGTTTGACCAAGGATTGTCCCATATTCTCTCCTCTAGCGGCGCTGGCCAAGCTTCTATGTTACTATTATGGTGCTTCGGTATCGTGCTGCTTATAGAGTATCCCGATGTCATGAACCATTCGTCAAGCTCCCAGTCTGACCCTGATCAATTGAGAGCAAATCACCAAAAACCGTGGAAGACAGCTTCAGGGCACAAGATGTTTGGTTCAGCAAGTAGGCTACACAAAACGATTAAGCTGACTACTCTGAGCGTGATCTGGGCCGCAAAAGGCGATGTGGGCGTTTCAGATGAAGACGCAATTGAAGGCATACGAATTGCAGTATTCACATTGAGAGCTATCGAGCAATCAACACTTGACAGCTGGCTGAAATCTACCACAAGAGCGTTGGAAACATTCAGGAAGCTGCCATCAAAGATCCTGCGTGAAAGCATCTGCCCAGCTGTACAGCTTGAGGCTCTGTGCTTCTACGCTATGATAGCTGGGGAAAACAATCTTCTCCCCGAGACTGTGACTCAATATGAGTTATGCTTGACAAATGCCGCAAGCTTGGTTGATACGGAATACCTTGGTGAGGCATTGTCAATATCATTGCCTTTGTTTTATGTAAGAATATCTACTCTACATGAGATGAAATTTCTGGTCTTTTCAGGCCCAAATTCAACAAAGCTCTATCAAAGCTTTGATCAATAGCATCTTGGACGCGTGCAATTCATCGATGGACTCCTGTCAGCTATCAAACCTGACTGTGCTAGTCGAACAGATAACAGCCATTCTCCCCATCCGTCCCTCCTTTCAAGCCACAGTGGTGTCCGCAGTGTCATCTGACCAGATTCATTCTAAGCTCTGGGATTTTATTCGAACCAATGCCGGGACAGATTGCTTTCCATGCCATGGTTACCTGTTTACACCACACCAACAACTGAGCACAGCCGTGGTTGCCTTATTATTGACCTTGACTTTAGCCACACACTCTGATGGTCCTGTGTTACCGCTTGCAATGACCACCGCCCTAATCAACAAGCAGAGGAAGATTCCATCGCCTGCTGCCCAATGCTCTCATCGCAGGTCCGAGCTCAATGCCATCTCTCTGTTTCAGCAGCAGGATACTCAATATACTGGTCGACATCTGGAGGACTGGAGAGACAACCTTAGATTAGAACTCGAGAGCCAGGGAACCTATCAACGAGACTCAATTGTACGCTCAGTAACACAAATCTGTCAGGATCTAGAAAGCCGCTGTCACACGGTTGAAGAACCTCTTCGTCGCGAGAAGAAGCGATCACAAGAATTGGAACAGCAATTAACGAAGATCAACGAACGGGTAACATCGCTCGAAACCCAATCGGCAGACGATCGTTTCCATATGGAAGGCCTTGATGACGAGAGGGCCAATGCCTTGGAAGAGCGGGATAGTTATTTTGCGAAGCTTAAGAAAGCAGAGGCCGATACTCACGAGGTAATCCTTGAATCTAACGGTATATTAAGCAAAGCTAAAGAGGAATTCAATACCAAAGAAATGGAACTTCGGTCCACAATTATTACGCTCGAAGAAAGTCTCTATGAACAGAAATTCAAAGACGAGGCTCAAAGTGGCACAATAGATAAATTAAGAGTGGAGGTACAGCATTATCAAGATCAACAAATCTCACTCAACGAGAAACATGAACTATTGCAACGTCGCTTAGATACTGCTGAACAAAATCTCGCTGAACAGACCACCAACGGTCGCCAACAATTCGAGCAACTTGCACAAGTCCAGGATCAAAATAAAGAGCTTGAATCTCGGCTTCAAGGCACCAAGCAAGAACTTGACATGGTCGTCGCAAAGCTAGGTAATTTACAAGTCAATCATCAAAATCTGATAAGTTCTTCAGAAATGGCATACAAAGATCTCGAATCTAAGTACGCTTGTGATATGCAAGCAGCTGCAATTAAGTTCAAGGACGACCTTGAACAGCTAGATGCCCAGCTCCGGGAATCATGGCAGGTTGGCAAGCGCGCAGAAGATGCACTCGATAGGACAAAGCAAGATCTTGAACGACTCCAGACATCGCTCCCGCCACTTGAGGCCAGGATACAGGAGCTTACCAACCTCTGTTCAGAGCAACAAGAGGAGTTAGAGGAGCTCGAAACTTGGCGAAAGCAGGTATTCGTATCGATGGGTCTTCAATCGCAATATTCCACGAAACGGCCAGCATTACGAGGCCAAAAAGGTGGGGTCGACCCAGAAGTAAATTGGATGCCACAAGAAAATCGACAACAGAAACTTAAAGCACAGCCTTTGGAAGGTGCACAGAGTAGCTCCAAGAAACGTCAAGGAATCACAAGCACTGCGGACGAGGATGCAGCCGTGTCGACTTCGACCTCGTCATCATCACAGGAAGGCTCAACACCAAAACGCCGAAAAGGGCGATCTTCATTTAAAGTTCCTGTAATGCACACGCCAAATGCACAAACTCCAATGGCACCACCCAGAGTGGAACTGTTGTCAAAAAGACTGCCGCAAAGCAAACGCTCGGCAATAGGGCAGCTGTCTCCGAATAGGCGGCATACTGCGGCAGGTTTTACTGTAGTTGAAGACGAAAACACGCACCTGAACGAGGGGAATTATGTGAAGAGGCGTGAAAGTTTGCAAGCAAGCGTAGAAGCAGATTTAGGCATGACGGATTTTGAGGCTGGAACACCACTTACTCCAGGCAATTTCCTAGTTGGTACAGGCCGGTTTCCCGATGAAGACGACGAAGGTAATGATCAGACAAGCGATTTGTGATACGACGGAGTGCTATATTTGCATAAGCGTGAGCTTTAGTGAGTTAATCTGGGTGCCTATACAAACGGTGTACTGGGCTTTCACTGCTACTCATTAGTTTCTTTGCGCTTACTAAAGTTATAATTCTACCTTTACCTCCTCTATTCCCGAAAAGCATTAGTTCCTAGCCGATTGTCATATATTCTCACAGGCCTTCTTTACTCCTGCACCTTTCGCTTGCGATCTACGCCGATCGCCACTTGCGTTTCCACGCACCTGCCCGATCGAGCTATTCCTCACTGACAATACTTGCTTCCTGCTCGACAAACTGCCAGGCTGTTGCCGCCGCCTGGTGTAAAACAACAACTTGGCTTTACTTATCACTAATCGCTTGCACAGAGTTCTCACTTGGGTGCATCTCTATTCGAGTCCATTGCTCCAAGCAAACGGACGAACAACGCGCCCCTACCTTCCTGCCGTCACATTTAATTTCTCGTTTGGCGAGCACTCTCATCCAACATTATCCTCCAAACTGTAGCAAGAGCAAGCTGATCCACAAACAAACATGGAGTCGCCCGCAAGAGGGTCAAATATGGATGATTCAACTCCAACACTTGACATATTCACCTCTACTCTCCACCAAGCTCGAAGAACACCATCACAAATGGCTGATCAGAACACCCAAGCATACAGCGAGCGCAGCTCCGAGGCCAGTTCTAATAGCGTTGGTTTATTCAACAGCTACATTAATCGCAACATGAATTATGCAAGTGGTAGCTATCAACGGGGTGGTAGAGGTAACAGAGGCGGACACCGGGGTGGACGGGGAGGCAATCGCACCTACTTTGGGAGCTCGAGAAACTCGGGAGGGCAGAACTATGACCGCCCTGTTCTGAAGTCCTCGCCTGCCATGGAGCGCAATGCGACACCTCCACATAGCTTCCGACGAGACAGCATTCAAGCCAAACCTCCAACCAACCCAGCACGAGAACAGCGCACCTTGACGATGGGTGGCAACACAATATACGAGACTTACAATCCACGCAAAAGCACACTTTCTACTGTTACATCTCGCAACGACCGGAGTGGCAGTACCATAGACAGGAACCGCGCAATCCAGACGCCGATTGCAAGAAGGCCCGCGGACAATTGGGCTAATGAACAAGAGTTCCAAATCAAAGTTATGGGATTTTCCAAAACGTGCTGGACCAAGGACGTTTACCAAAGTCTGAGCCGATTTGGCAAAGTAGTGCGGATTGACATTCAGCAAGGCTCATGCGACAACAACGCTAGGGTTACATTTCAACCGCCCCTAAAACAAAATATGCCGACCCAATTGATTGTTGGAGATTCGCTCGCGACATGGGAACCGTCCACCTCATACCTACGCACCGTTCCGAGCCCAATAAACCCATCAAGGAAATTCTATGAAACCAACATACTCTTCGCCAACTCGATCGACTTTGGTACTAAGGATGCCAACATGTCAATGACTATCATGCGCAACGTTGACGTTCGTGGGAAGGTTCAGTTGATGCTGAACCTGGATAGGAAAGAGCTGGATGTCCAATTCAAATTAAAAGCAGGCAGCGAGGTGCGATCGTACAGATTCCGGCTACCAATTGCCCTAGTACAACGAATTTGTAAAGTCAGGAACGCCTTACCCAGTCAAACGGCTCTGGTTATTCCTTTCAACTCACCACCGCAATTTTTTGTTCAAAAGTATGAAGGAGAACAATTATCTAACGGTGTAGTTCACACCAGCTTTTCCACGAAAGAAAAGACTTGGAGCGACTGGAGCACATGGTTCCGTGAGACGGATGTGGTTGGTGCAGACTCAAGACGGGAACTACAGCAAAAGCCCTTGATGAACCACAATGACGATGCAATCCTTGATATTGGTCGCTGGACAAGCTACAGGCTCCTTCTCGATGACAACGTACTTGCCGGTATCCAATACAAAGAGTTTGTCGCTGCTCTAGCTGATCATGGCGTTACGATTGACGACTGTGGTGATTACACAATCAGAAATGAGAACGTCTTGTCGCCGTGGAGTCTACTAGAAGATGAGATTCGTGGCACACACGCACACCTGTCATCTTCCTCTAAAGAATCTAGTTTTAAAGACCTTTTCACTGGCCAGTTGCACCTAACTTTCCCAGTCCGATACCAGCTTGAAGCCTGTCTATCAAACGGCTATCTCAAGGAAAACAATGTTACACAGGAGTTCCTTGAGAAGCTTGCATCTCTCGATCCGCGTCACGCGATTCAAATCCTAGAAAAGGTAGTTGATAAAGAAAGGATATGCTTTGACCCTATGGAGATCTTCAAAATTCGAGTGAAGGCCAACTCAGAGAAAGTGGTACCGACTCACTGTATATCACAGCGATCTGTAACCATCACACCCACCATGATACATGTTGCCTCTCCAAGCGTAGAAACTTCCAATCGCATCACACGCAAACATGCTGCAGACTCTGAGCGGTTCTTACTCGTTAAATTCACCGACGAGAAGACTGAAGGCCGCTTACGAAATATGCCAAATGAAAGAGCTATAGCTCTCTTCGAACGTGTTCGTCGGACTATGAAAAACGGTATCATAGTTGCAGGCCGATTTTATGAGTTCTTGGCATATGGCAATTCACAATTACGGGAGCATGGGACGTACTTTTATGCCCCGACATCTTCTAAATCTGCAGACGACATTCGCGTATCGCTAGGTGAGTTTGGGCACATTAAAAACCCTGCAAAGTTTGGTGCCCGCCTAGGCCAATGTCTCTCTACTACACGGCCGATGAGTATTAGAGTCAATGCAGTTCCAATACCTGACATCGAGCGTAACGGCTATTGCTTCACTGACGGTGTCGGAAAAATCTCACCATTCTTAGCTCAAATGGCTGCGCGAGATCTTGGGCTTTCAAGACCCTTCGATGATCCACCATCGCTTTTTCAATTTCGATTGGGTGGCTGTAAAGGCGTGCTTGCCCTTGACCCTAAGGTCAGTGGCGACGAAGTACACATACGACCAAGCCAGCAAAAGTTTGACACTAGCCACTCAGGGTTGGAGATTATCCGCTCATCAGCCTTGTCAACTCCATTCCTCAATCGGCAGATCGTCAGTGTCTTATCTGGTCTCGGCGTTGATGACGATATCTTCATCAAGAAGCAACAAGACATGATCCATGATTACAAGCAAGCCATGACAGACAAAAATATGGCTATCTCCATGTTACGAAAGCACATCGACATGAATCAAACAACGCTGACAATGGCGGGTATGGTCCTTGATGGCTTCCTGGACAGCCGTGAGCCCTTCATGATGTCACTATTGAGGCTTTGGCGTGCCTTCACGATCAAAAATCTGAAAGAAAAGGCACGAATTGCAATTGATGGCGCTTTTGTCTTAGGCTGTGTCGATGAAACGGCCACGCTCAATGGACACTTGAATGATCCACAGTCAAGTTCTGACGCGACCAGAAGTCAAAAACTTGCAACTTTGCCTGAAATATTCTTGCAGGTTGATGACACCGATCACCCAGGCCATCAAAAGATTATTGAAGGAACCTGCATTGTAGCGCGTAATCCGTCACTTTATCCTAGCGATTTACGGATTGTCCGAGCAATAAATGTACCATCGCTACATCATATTAAGAACGCGGTTGTATTTCCTCAAAAGGGTGACCGAGATATCGCCAATATGTGTTCAGGTGGTGATCTCGACGGTGACGACTACATGGTGCTATGGGATATGGATCTGCTGCCCGACCTTATCAATGTGCCTCCTATTGATTTCGCTCCAAGCCATGATGAGCAACCAATCGAAAAAAGCGAGCCCATTACGGTAGAAGACCTTATCGACTTCTTTGTTACCTATATGCAGAATGATTCTCTTGGCCAAATCGCGCATGCTCATCTCGCACAAGCGGATCTACAGGGTGTCCATAGCGCCACTGCCCTGAGTCTGGCTCGCCTACATTCTCAAGCTGTAGACTACCCCAAGAGCGGTGTGCCAGCACAGATGAGCCATGACCTAAAACCCAAAAGGTGGCCGCACTTTATGGAGAAGAAGTTCATTCGTCCAAACCAGACCTACAAGTCAAGGTCAATCCTTGGCCAGTTGTATGATCAAATACAGCTAGTCGACTTTGAACCACCTTGGAAAACTGATCTTCAGAATCAGACTGGCTTGGGGAAGTTGGCAATAAAACCATTCGAATCTCGTATCCTTGATGGATATGAATTTGACGAATGTATTCTCAGTAGAGCCGCTGAGATCAAGGTATCCTACGACGAGGATATCAAACGGCTAATGGCTAAGCATGGCATTCAAACAGAAGTTGAAGCTTGGTCAGTATTTGTGCTTAGCCACAATCATGAGAGCCGGGACTACAAGTTCGCCGAAGAGTGTGGCAGAACTATCGCAGCATTTAAATCAAAGTATAGAGAGATCTGTACAAAAGCTGCCGAAGTAATGACTGTCGACCTTTTGGACTTCGTGGCAGCAATATATACAGCGACGGCCCGAGAGACAGAGGCTGCTCTAGAAGAGTGCTTTAAAGTCAAAATTGTTGGTGGCAAAAGTGTTCCACTTCGGTCGATGGATTTTGAGCACATGCCGTTTATATCCTTCCCATGGCTCTTTCCCCATCAACTTGGAAAAATTGCCACGGAAGCCAGGCGGAAGAAGAAACAAGTCAGTTGCTCATCTAACAAAGTTTTCCCCCTCCTTGAACAGCTTTCGGTTCGGGCTCAGAGCAAGGTCAGCCATGACGAGAAGGTGAAAGCGCGTCAAAAGAAACATAGCCTGCATCTTAAGGATGAAATACATCATGAGAAGACGGAAGAACATCATGAGAAGAACGACATGCATTACGGGAAGACCGAAGAACATCATGAGGATGACAATACCATGATAAACCTAGAGAGGCTTCCAAAAAGCGAATTGAACAAAGGCCAACAGGGAGACATTGTAAGTATGAAGCCTGGCAAAAAGCTCTCAGCGTATGAAAAATTCCTACGCCTTGGCTGAGGAGAAGTGAGTTATGGTGTTGAGCCTGAAGATACACAAAAGAACGATTGGTGTTCCTGTGCTTTGATTTCAAGCTGATGGTTTTGCTGATCGAGAATCATCTTCGACCATGACATAAAATTTAGAAATGCACAAAAAAACTTAGAAAGAATCAATAAAAACCCCTAAAACAAGGATGATAGGTCTGAGGTGCACGTTGTAAGGGCGAAGAATGAGTTCTCATGTTAATCGCAGTATCATGAAATGCTAGCTTATCGATAGCCTGCCATCTAACCAATTTCGCATGCTTCAGCTTTGGTATTTTTTGAGTGCCACCACAACTCGCAATGCCTCCTTCCACCCGCATACCTCCTCTACTCCAACCTTATATACAACTCCCTCGCTACGAATCGCTACTCCTTCTTACAAGTACACTTGGAGCCAGCGCGAATTGGCTGCTAATTCGGTTCCTCTGTGATGCGCTAAGCAATGACGTACAAGACGGAGAAGAATATGGCCATAATGTGGTGCTTGTATCGTGGATGAGAGAATACGAGTTCTGGAAATACGAGGCAAGGAAAGGTGCTGGTCTAGATTTGGAGAAGCTGGGAAGAGATGGGAAGTTTGCGTTCGTGGACGGGTTGAGTGAGCTATGCTTGGACACCAAGAATGCGCAAACAGGTGGGCACACCGCCACCGTGAGAGGGCCTTCGGCGTTACTGTCAGCCCGAATCGTACCGGCGAGAACTCCGGCGCAAATCTCGAACACAAGTCGAGATCAACAAGGCCGCTACACGTTGAACTCGCTCGATATTGCGCACCTCAAATTGACAGTCTCTAGCGCCGTATCATCGCTGACCTTCCTGTCAACTCCCACAAGTCAACGCAAAAAATTCATTATACTTGACAATCCTGACCTCCTCCTTGCGCTCAACCCCACAATTAGTCTACCCGCTCTGACATCCCTTATCTCGACCTTCCACACGCTTCCCAACGTATCCCATGTCCTCTCGCATATACAATCAGACAACCCACTTCTCAGTCTTAGCAGCCCGCCCCAGCCGCTTGAAATCGCGCATCACAATCTTTTGGTGAAGTTGGCACATATGAGCGGGCGCATAATTGGGGTAAGAGTTCTGGATACAGGCGTTGCGAGGGATGTAAATGGCGTAGTAAGGGTCACTAAACAAGTTTCAGGTTGGATGGGGTTAGGCCTTGAGGACCAAGAGATGGAGGCTAGGGATGGCGAGAAAGGTGGC
This sequence comes from Ophiosphaerella korrae, assembly GCA_028456385.1. Lineage (NCBI taxonomy): Eukaryota > Fungi > Ascomycota > Dothideomycetes > Pleosporales > Phaeosphaeriaceae > Ophiosphaerella > Ophiosphaerella korrae. Next base: position 151,649 of record JALNQF010000042.1, on the reverse strand, counting down.
CGAGGGAGAGAGTTTTTGTATCAGGTGAAGGGCGACGGGAGTGTGAGGGTGTTTGAGCGCGGAGCGGGCGGGAATGGCTGATTCTACGATGAATCAAAGTACGCAAACCGATCAGTAGCGATTGGTCGGCATCAAGCCTACTTAGTCTAATATGAGGCAAAATATCGACATTGATATAGACGATACAGGGTATAAAGCGATCGGTAACGAGAAGATAGTATGACACAAGGAAATGCCAAACAACAGAATGAAACAATCGAAAACCATCAATGCCGTGCTGTCAAACTAAAGTCACAGAGATTTCCAAATTCATCCCAGATTTGGACACTCTGAGGCTACACGTCTGCGTGCCTAAATTTCCACCACTTACCCTTCTCAACATCATCTTCACCCATGATACCCTCCGTACTTCTCCCGCTCCTCGCACTCCCGCTCGCCCTATCTACTCCGTGCACCTGTCCTTCAACACTCTCGACAGCACTTGCAGCCCCGCCCCTATTCCTCCACTGACTCGCTTGCAATTCATACACATCATCCTTCTCCCCAGCCAACGCTTCGAGGCGCGCTTGCTTGCTCTCAGGAACCAACAAGCTAGTCAGCATGCCCAAAAACATGAACAGCGCGAAGATCTGCATGACTCCGTGTATCCAGGGCGTAGGGTTGTCGTGGGTTGCGCCCCTTTTGATCATGGAAGCGAAGAATATTTGTGCAAAGACAGCGCCAAGCTTGCCCATTCCTGCGCTGAATCCATGGCCTGTGGAGCGTACACGCGTAGGGAAGATTTCTGCGGGCGTGATGAAGGTTGTAGCGTTAGGGCCGAAGTTGAAGAAGAACTGCGCTAGCACATATAAGGCTAGCAAGGGCGTTTTCGTTAGGCTTCTCCAGACAAAACCGAGGACACAGAAGATGATGGTGAGAACGGCGAAGCCACCAATTTGAATGGGCTTGCGGCCGATTTTGTCGACCGTCAGGACTGTGAGCCAGTAGCCGGGGAGAGCGCCGGCGCATATGAGGACAATTTGCCCGGTGGCTGTGTTGCGAAGAAGATCATAGAGATTGCCGCGTCTGTCAAAGCCCATTGTCGATAAGAGAGATGGAGAGGAAAACCCAAGCCCATAAAATGCGAGGTCTAAGAAGCTAATTGGTGGTCAGTATTTGTGTTGGTACGTTTTGAAGATTTGTTTAGGTACATACAACCAACTCATTGAAGTCCCAAAAAGTCGAATCGCTTGGCGTTTCTTTGAGTAGAACCGCAAGACTTCCATTATTGACGGCTGTGGAGTCCTATATTTGTTCATGTCAATCTGGGTTGCTGGGTTGACCACATTTCCCTGCTTGCCATATCGGTACTTGCGCGCATCTACCGAAGCTTTCTCGACATCGTGCAGAACATCGAAGGTGTATCGGGGGGTTTCCGGGATTGTTAATCGGTAGTATAAGGCAAACCATCCTGGAATGCCTCCAAAAGCGATAATAATTCTCCACATCTTGTCTGCTGTTAAAGCACATTGACCACTACACTGTGCAACTGACAAAACCGGCATTAGATGATCCTTGTATGCAACTACTACGATCAGCGTTACAAGAGATGCGGCTAGTTGTCCTAGGCCTTGCATGGCGAAGACAGCGGCGATAATACCGCCACGATACTTCGTGCTGGAAAATTCAGCTGTGATGACAGCACTAAGAGGGTCTAAGATAATGGTCAGCAAGGCTCCAAGGTAGAAGCTGTGAGACTATTTTGCAAGCCTAATCAAAAATCATAGATTGAGTGGACAAGGCTTCTCAATATCTCCTGTATCAAGTCTGCTCGATTTCTCGGGGTGGTACTCACAATCGCCCCCGACGCCAACCCCCATTATTACTCGATAGAATATGAGTACGCCAACGACAGAAAGAGTAGTTGATTCTCCACAAAGTGATTGGGCGAGGGTGGTCGAGATGATGATCATAAGTTCAACTCCATACATCTTCTTGCGTCCAAGATAGTCTCCTAGGTAGCCAAAAATGCATTGCCCAAAGATGGCACCCGCCGAAGTGGCAACTTTGATAGAAGTGTCAGCCTTGTGTGGCATAACTCCGTGATGCTCATCATCTTGCCAGTACACTATGCCTAGGAGGATAACTGCAAGGTTGATAGCGAACAGCTATATAGGCCATCAGCCCTGCCTTAGTCTAGCTAGTTGATTTGAACATACGCTGTAGGCATCCGTGAAGAATCCAATACCCGTAACGACAGCCAGACGAACATGATACCAGCCGAAGGGAGCCTTATCAACCTCTGCGAGGGCCATGCGCCGTCGCTCATTCGGGTCTGCTATATGGGTCTTTGCATGTTAGTGGGTTTAGTGTCAACCTCACGATGTGACGTACATAGACGCCCGGTACGTTGCGATATGCTGCATTTCCAACGCGTCCAAACGTTGTCATTAGATCGGGGATTTTGCTCCTCCTAGAAAATGCTTTGAATTACAAAAGTCTTGTCCGAAGAGGGACGGCAAAACCGAAGCCTAGGTTAGGTTGAAAGCGCTGAGTGTAAGTGATGACAGGATGATCAGCGGGGCAGGCGTCAGATCAGATATGCACAGTAGATGGAATATATGGTCCACAAAACGCAGCCTTGCAGCGCATTTTACTTTTGTCTCCTTGGCTTGGACCCTAAACCAACGCCACGACAAAGCACGCGTCTCAGGTGCTATAGAACTTAGCTGCAATTGGCGAAGAACCCTGATGCATCTCGACAAGGCTTGATGAGCCTTTGACAGGTGAGAAAATATGGCTTAGCACGGACGCCATGCGAAACGTGAGTGCATACAGCCTTCTGATTGGTCCACTATCATCGTTCTTCACGAATACTTCAACACGCACGGGAGGGTTTTGTTGGCTGGAAGACTGATCGAATGCTCCGAAAGTGCCTGGAATGATCATGCCACGCCTGTCGGGTCTGGTTGCCATAGCCCATTCTCTTGGGATGCTCCCAATCGGGCTGCCAAATGATACGTGGGATGTCAAACGTGATTGAACAACAATTATGCGTGGGGGTTCTGTGCAAGCTTGAAGCGTGGGATCCACTCGTTCTTCAGTGTCCGGCCAGCCGGCATGTGGTGATGTGAGGCTTATTGAAACCTAGGTTGGCGTTCATGATGACGAGGAGTCGACTTCAAATACTCTATCTTTCGATCATGCAAGTGGCATCGGTGGTACCGATCATTCGAGATTAGTCTGCGAAAAGTCTGGAAAGAGACACCATAGAGTCATCGGCGAGGAACTATCGTATCTTTTGTTGATCATACGGAGGGGGGTCAAAAATTCAAACAGGGGGTTTCAGCTAACAGGCAAATAAATGAATGATGGCTGCCGGCATTTCTCATGCTACGTAGCATGTGCGATTAGTTGGATGAAGCCTGGCGTCTTCAGGGAGATGACCTCCACTGCTCAGCAGATCCGGCGACTTCCGCAATAGTCGTGGATGGGTCTACCTACTGGCAACGCGTTTATCTTAGGGCTCTAAAGCTGCTATACAACCCCATGGGTCTACACTAACGATGGCCTTGATATTTGGCAGTAGCGGTATGGTAAAGATAGGAGCATTGAAACGGCGTGCCCTGGTTACAACAGATGACCAGGCGAACTGACTTTTCTTCGAAAGTGATTTTATAACGCGACACAGTAAGAGTGGCATGGGCTCGAAAACGCCCATGGCGCAATTCATTTGATGCACTGAAAAGCTAGGCGAACAGCTGCAAACTGACACATGAGATGGATTGTCACACACGAGAGTTGTCTGGTTGGCCAGTGTGACGGCCATGTACGCCATACCAATTTTGTCTTAGACCTGACGCATTGACCACCCACGAAGCGAGAGAGGAATATTGGGATCACACAATCTCGACTCAATAACCACCAACGTCACTAACCACAACAGCGTCACCAGGTACGCACTTTGACAAGAGCCTTGGGCTCATAATTGATTGCTAACAGTTTTGGTGTGCAGTTCCTAGCTCAAGATGAGTACGCCGCGCCCTAGACCGCATCCTGAAAGCGAACATCGAGACTGACCGCGACACAGCGAAGGGAACTTCCAGCTTCGGAAAGCGCCACAACAAGACGCACACGCTCTGCAGGCGTTGCGGTACGTGAACTCCCCGGGGAAGACTACGTTGAAGATGTTGAAGGGCAAAGATAGGGTGTCGGAAAACAAGCGAGAATATGGACTGACTGGGCATGATTAGGTCGTCGCTCCCTCCACATCCAGAAGCACACCTGCTCCTCATGCGGCTACCCTGCTGCTAAGACCCGCAAGTGTATGTTCACTCACAGCACAAGTTTCTTGTAATGCAAGACAAGGATTGACACATGGCAGTCAACTGGGGCGAGAAGGCCAAGCGAAGGAAGACCACCGGTACTGGTCGCATGCGATACCTCAAGACCGTCAATCGCAAGTTCAGCAACGGATTCCGCACCGGTACACCCGCGGGCGCTAAGGGCCCCTCTTCCTCAAAGGAATAAGCGCAAGTGACGAAGGAAGACGTGCAGCGGCGCGATGAAGGCCATATGATAGGTGCATGATCGGAGCAGGTTTCTACAGGCAAATGGTATTGCTCGGCATGAGGCGTTTTGTCATCCCTCTCCCGGTTGCTTTCCATCCGCATGACAAATGAGGATGGCGTTCACCGTTTGAGCTCGAGCTCTGGAGGCATAAATACGGAAAATCTCATCATGTTCTCTCACGAATGAAAGAATAAAATTCAAAACCATGCACCTAGATTACTGAACTAACCATACACGCCACTTTAGCAATGTAATTAATGTACCCCAGTGCCTTACACACACACCACACCAATTCTCAAGGCCACTCGCCCCTAAAATCAGTATATTCCAGGTCGCTTATAAGTAGTCTTCGCGCCCGCTGAAGGATGTGGCTCGATATCGCAACTGCTGAATACTACTATTGCTATACCTGAAGAGCCAAGACGCTGTATAACCCGGCAAGGACAACCTCTAAGCGACTACATCAACGGCAAGGTAGACATCTTTTTAGTCCTCTATAACTAATGATAAGAAGATATTAAAAGATTACATTATCTCTACTATCTACATACAAAGAATATTAAGCCATCAAGACTGTATGGGTATCAGGCACTCCTTCTCCTCGACTCAGTCCTCGGTATGAGGTTAAAATAAAGGACATCAGTTTTGGTCCTCTTCATCCCCAACTCTCCTGGGGACAAGTATACTTCTCAAGATACATGTTTTACCATTATCAGGGCAGATCTTCTCTCGATTCAACTGCTTGTCCGCCGGACCCGTAGGCCCAGAACTAAACTTCGCCTGCCCAAACAACTTGACCTGTCTCCTGTCACTCGTGGGATACTCCTGGTCGCCCCAACGGCCCCTGAAATCAAGCCAATTGGTAGGCGTATTAGCACCCCCATCATACGGCGTAAAGCTATTTGCGCCAGCATCGAAGCGATAGAAGTATGTCGATAGCAATGGATCCCAGTAGATACCACGGTTAGTGTAATCTTCCAGTACGCCACCGGGCAGGTTCAGGTTAGGGATTGTATGGTCGTGTGTGCCGCCCATGGCATAGTTTGCATGCGAGCCTTTGGCTGAGTACGCGATCGGTCGGCCGTCTTGTGTCTTTTCGACAGTGTTGTAGCGGAAGGCTTGGCCGTTGGCGTGTTGAGAATACCATATGGCTTGGGGTTCCCCATTCTGGAACCGCACCATGGTGTGTTCCCAGTCGCCTACGTGATTGCCTTTATTATGTTAGCAGTGTGATTAGGTAGATGTATGATCGGAGATTGTACCAAAATTCAGCTTGCTCCAACCAAGCACTTCTCCGCCATAGTTATAGGCGTAGAAGTACATGTAAAATGCATCCACATTGCCATTGCCTTTGTCGTTCACAATGACCGCAGCAGTGATTGCGCCATTGGTCTTGCCACTCCCATCTGGCCGCGTGCCTTTAATCCATTCTGGATTTTTAGTCACATCGTCGTTGGACGTCAGGAACACATCATTGCCAAGTTGGTTGACGTTGTCTTGGGTGAGTGGTTTTGAGGGACCAGGTACTTCATTAAAGTTCACTCGTGGAGTAGTGTTATCAAGGAATGATTTGATATCCGTGGGAAGATATTGATCATCAGAGTGGAGATAAACGACCGGTGCTGGGTTTAGTCAGTTCTGATCAGACCGTTTCATGAGATGTTCTGATAAACTGGATAGTGATTCGTCTTAGGATGCGCTGATCCCTCATCCTGGAGCCAGCGATCGAAGAAAAGTGCAGGAAAATGCCTACCGTATCTAAGCACATAGTCTGGAACGCCTTCTGGTGCTTGTCTCTCTTGAAGTTTGGTTGGTGCACATCTCACTACAGACATAGCGAGAGTCGCAGCAAAAAATAGAGATCTAAAAACCATTGTATTACCTGAAGGATGTAACAATAAAGAACGTCGAGGTCGAGATCGATTCCCCTACATAGCTACTGTAGGACACTCCAGGCTCTTATAAACAGCCGACACCTCTTCTCTATTACCACGCGCACCTTGCTGTGCATAGTAAAGCGTTTGCAAACAACCTATGACCTCCCCCTTACCCCTGTTACGCATCCCACAGCGATGAACATGTGCCCATTGCTATTCGTCATCGTCTAGGGTGCGTATATTGCAATTCAGCCACATGCCATTGACCAGCGAGCCCCTTCGCGTGCGCGTATCATGCCGTCGAGATTAGGAAGGCGAAGAAGACAACCCAAACAGGATTGGCTAGGTTTTGTTGGCTCTCGAGGCTGGGACCCTGGCGCTAGCCGGTTGTGGCGGGAGCTGTCACTGGGATGTTCTCCCTCCTCACTGGACACACGTTGATTAACATGCGGCACGCCGAGAAAAAGGGTCCCCGTGGAGCCGCCGTTATTGGTGAAACCATGTGAAAATCTGGTCTGCTCAATACAAGTACTGTAGGAGGTGCTAGACAATAATTGCTAGGTTTCTTGGTCTGGCCTGTGAGGGCCGACCTATGCTGGCTAGACGGTTCGCCGCCTGGTGCCAATGTTGCGAGTAGGCCATACCAGCACAACAATGGGAGGACTGGGTAAAATTTGAGGTATGCTAAGGTGGCATGCCGTAAAATCAATTGCCTCGGCGAGTCTCCTGTGTCTTCAGGCCGAGGGCGTCTTCTCTTCATGACGCTAAGAACTTAAATGTTATCGTTGGAAAAACAAAATTTGCCTAGACTCCCATGATTGCTCACGGGTGATTTTGAAGATCTACAATTTGGCCGAAGCGTTTCATGCATAAATTGTGTTGCGTCTATCCCTAAATGATAGCTGTGTCAGAGTCTTGTATGCTTCACCACCATCATTCAATGTGTCCAGCTAACTTTAGTAATAACATTCTCATCATTTTTATTGTCGCTCCTTTTCGTAGCCAACTGCTCAAGGTTTTCTTCGCGCTAATAGATGAAAACCGACTAGATATGGGCTCTTGAATGATGATATCGAAGGAATAGTACACCACCGCAAGCTCTCCCACCATAAACGAATAGTTTTATACATTGAGCCAAAGAGCGTATCTTATATGCTTTCTAGAGAAAACTTTAAACGAGCAAGAAACATATATAGGCAGCAATTGTAATAATGAGAATACACTTAGCATATACTTCTGGCATGAAGACGAATGCAATGAGTACATCAAAATGCAGGGTCTGAATATAGATATATTCTTATACCACAAAAACGGCCGTTGTATGTATCGTCCTTCGTTTTATGGAAGAGATTCGTATAAATTGCATGAAACTTGGCTGTTGCCTTGATATCTTGAGTCCGTCGACGCCAGTGAACGAGTTCTTTCAGTGTTTTATTGTTTATTACGCCTTCCAATTGCTTATTAAACAGCATATTGTCTCTTTAGTCATGCCAAAAATCGAAAGGAATAAACTATTGTAGCCGGGGCTTCCAGTCATGAAAAAAAAAATCGGAATCTGGCGCATTAGCACCTAGCCAGATATCGTACTCGACCTGAAGCCTGTAGTCCATTTAGCCCATCGGAACTTGTGCCCCCTCCACCATACTGCTGCAGTCAGCATGGAAACCCGATACCCACCTACACCATGTGGAGTTGCGACGGGGGGGTTGTAAATTTTGTGAGTTATATAGGGAGGTTAAAAGTAGGTGTGTAATTTTTCATCTTTGGTGTTGGTTTTGTGTGCAGGGTTGGCCTCCACTTGCGATGGCTCGTATGCTAGTGTCTAGTTGTTTGCTGCACTTTTGTCAACCGTGTTTGGTATTTTCAGAGCTAATTAAGTATACCAGTGAAAGGCTAAAACTATGGAAATCACTTCAATCATGAGGTGATTCTAACGCAACAACCGTTTGACAATCAGCTACAGGTAGTTATGGAAAACCATGTACAGGGAACTCCTATGCGGGCAAAGACCTACCCAGGTAGATATTTGAGGCTCCGTGAATGCTAAGTCGCTTAGATTTTATTAATATGCTTTTATCTACGGTGAGATAAGATTAGGGGAGACGATGGAGACATAGCATTCATTCCAATAGCAGGAATGCTACAGCTTCAAGATACTGCGACCAGAAGAGACTAACGTCATGTTCCTCCACCTTCCAATATTCTACCAAAGGTGCAAATAACATGTGGTCTTACTCGAAGCTCGAATATGTGGCCGTAATTGGAAGTCATAGGCGGCGACCATCTTGTTCATTTGGTGTGAATAAGGTGATGAATAGGAATAACAGCCCGTTCAGTGGCAACTTGCAGAAGCATACTGTAGGGAAGTGTAATTAAGAAGAGCCAAGATGATTGACATTGTCGTAATCGTCCTTTCCAAGATAAGGTTCGAAAAGACAATACTTGGAAATATTACCCTTCTACTATGCGCATAGGAACATATGCCAATGCATCATGATCTGACAGTGTCTTAGTAGGTCCTTATGGGGCTAGTACTGGGTTGGGATACTAGTCGATGAGACTTGTGTACCGCCTCTCGGATTTTAGACAATATGCTTGATGATGTCAACAAATCTATGAAACTCTGCTGCCGAATACTAGCGAGGCTAGAATCAATAATCGACTGATTTGTTGATAGGAGCTTCAAACTGCATGGTGCTTCCGGGAACAAACAGATTGAAGTACGGAAAGCATTCCATATGATACCCGCGCAAGTCTTCCATTTTCATGGTATACCTATGGTGTGATCGTACGGCGGGGTGAAGTAGCAACGCCATATGTAGTACTAGTAGGATGTTTAGAAATCGGGACACAAGGCAGTGCCACCCAACCTTCGAACGCCTTGCCACCCATGTATTGATATGAACAATTGTAATCACTTTACTACTCAAGGCCTACCCACACCAAAGTGTTATAATGACTCACGAAAACTTGACGAGCCGACACCGCCTCAACGCCCACTCTAGCTTGAATCTTCCTTACTATTTTTATTGGTCCCACTATGGACTTTACACAACTAGATGTAAATCAATAACGCGGCACCGCCGACATGGTCATCCCAATCGCTTCATACCAATGCGGCAGTTATGGTCAGCACAACCCCCATGTGGTATTGGATACGCCACGATTTCGAAAGACAAGGTAGCCTTTGCGTTGTCATTGGCTAGACACCTTCGCCCTACTGAGCCTCCACTAGTCTTGCCCGAACTTTATGATGCACGGCGAAGCAAGTGTCTCGCGAACGCCTTGACGCGCAGCAAAACCGGGACAGAAGCAGGAACATGCAGGCTCCCGCGGCCGTGCTAACCATGTTGACGAAAAGGCTGGGGCAGCCAGGGTACGTTCTGTAGGAACATTCACCCATCGGTTGCGCAGAGGGGCCGAAACAGGCCAATGACGTCGCAGGCGGCCCGATAGCGATAAGGTAGCCAACTCATGGCAGCTGACATGGACCATTCTGCCTTTTGCCTGCAGCTAGCAAGTCCCATCACGCATCGTTGAACAGTGCCCAGGATCGTCCCGCACCGTCTTCCCGCTGCTGCTCTGTAGGTGCCACGTAGCAAGACGCAGGTACACCCAGAAACCCGCGCATAAAGAGGACGAGCCGCCAAAAATAAAGGCCATGTCCTCATATATCAACGTCGCTCCCGCCCTGCGCGACCGGCCCAGCGTCCTACATGTTCATTTCACGACATCCGACGGCTGCAGCGCGCCAGACGATGAGCCGATCAGCTGGAGCAAGAGGGGTCATGTGGCCCAGTAAGCCACCCCACTGCAGCTTGCGAATCAGTCGCTTTCTCGCACACCATCACGCAGGCCCACTCTTGATTGGAGCGCGCTCGACCGATACAAGGTATTCTGAATGAGGCCCATTCTTGATTTAGCTCCTCCAGACCGTGCTGTTGCATCGTCTTTGGGGGGGTTCGGCTGAGATGCCGCAATTTTGCTTGCTCCCTTGCCTTGCTACGCTTGAATCGTCCTTTGTCTTCACATGAGATCATAATGCCCACGCCTCTTTCTTTACTGCCCCAAGTCTACTCCCAAGTCCCCCTTGCCGAAAAAGCCCCCGCTTCTTGTTGGAGTCATTTGCTTGTCTCGCTTTTCCTTAAGTAGCACCTTGCATCCCCCGTTGCCGAGATATTCGCACCACTACGCTATTCCGAACTTCGGCCTCTGCATGCCGAACAGCAACCCCAACTTTCAACCCGTACACTGGTCGCAAACCTTGGGCGCATAGCGATCCAAGACTTAATTCTTGGTCGCTATGTGCTGGTGTTTCAGCTTTGGTATGTCGAGTAGCAAAAAGCGGCAAAGCTCGTCGTCGAGCGAGAAGAAGAGGAGGAAGGGTCCGGAAGGATCACTCCATGGCAAAGGCAAGGCGGTTGTCGCAGAAGTCTCGGAGAAGCGCAGGTCAAGTGATACCCAGAGAAAGAGAAGGTCTGGGGGCAGTGCGAGCCCGCGCTCACCGCGCCGTGAAGAACCACGCCCACGATTGCAGCACCACTATGATATCGCAACCCAAAATTACGGGACATACAGACCGGCTCTGAGTGTTCAAGTGCCCGAAATGTGGCATCGGTCAGTGGATCCTGGTAGCACCAATTCCTCGCAAGAGGCACTACTCAATCCACGTCCACACCGAAGTCAACATCAGCGCCAGCGACACCCAAAGCGCACATCGCAGACGACTCTCCGCGGTCGTGGAGCAAAGCGTGACCCTCCACGACACTCGAAATCAAAAAAGAATATCCGTCCGGAGCCTTCCAGGGGATGGTCATTCTTCGCACCCTCACCACCCAAGACTCCGAGGCGCGACCATCACAATTATGACACCTTGGACTCTTCTCCCCGTAGTCACCGCTCCTCACGACAACACCGCTCCCCTCAATCGCACTCTGAATCAACGAGATCCGAAAATCGCCACAGGAGTTCACGTCAGCATGGGCGCGAAGCTCCCAGCTCGCGTCAAGCGCGCTCGCGGACGCCGAACACCGCTGCTCGTCGTGTGCCTGACCGTCGTTTTGCTGTCCTCGCTGCAACAAATCAGGCTCTTGAGACAGTGCGAAGAGAAGCGTTCGCACAACCATCACCACCACCACGGCGCGAACGACTGCGACGTTATGAAGGCGTGACTATCCCAGCCAGTCAGATCCCGTTCTCTTGGGATTGCGTAAGCAGTTCACAGACCTCAGCTGGCCAGGCCACTTCGGCTGGCGAACCCAGTAGCCGACATAGGCGTTCGCGACGCTAATGGGTAAGACTAGTTGTCGGACTATTTTATTCCAAGCTCAGGTCAGGCGACCAATGCGGGTGTAAATACCCAAAACAGGACAGTAGGGCTGACGATAGCATTTCCAGCACTGCGCATGTGGAACTTTTTTCTTTTTCCCCGTTACATTTGCTCTCGTTTGCAAGATACCCCCGCATTACCAACAGTTCAAGCATTCAGTCGAAGCTTTAGCTTCGGCTTCATTCGCACAGGATACCCTACGCATCACTTTTTATTCGCATACTATCCGTACTAGAGTCTTTTCTGGCGTTTATAGATACATACTTCCCTGGCTAGCTAATTCATCCCCTAACCCCATTATCCAATCTCGTACACCTTGGCAATCTCATGACTGGCATGATGCATGTCGGCATTGTCCACCGCACCATTATGACGCTTACGAGGCATTCCTCCACTCACCGGCATGGTGGCTTTACATCGTGACCCTGTATTAGCTAGAACAGGCATGGTAAACTGCCTGATGTGGCAGTTTACCAATTCCTGTTGATTGCTGGGGAAAGGCAATCCGTGACCAATAGGGAACGGGCTGGGGGGGAGGAACGGATGTGGTTAGCAAAGATAGAGACGCAGTACCACAGATGCACCTCAGGGCATGGTAGGGTCTTTCTATTACTTGTTTCGAACAGGATAGTGGCCTTCCTGGTCATATATAACTAAGTGGTATTAGCGCACTGTTCTTGCGTTCATGCAGGTGGAGGGAAGACTTGTACTTGGTCTCGGTGATAGCATCGATGCAATCGTATATCAAAAACCAGGATAACGGCTTTACCGCCTGCAAATGCTAGTGGTAATGATATTCTTACCTTGTCAGACGTCATTATTATTCTGGGCTCGTGAGGCTCTCGTTCATCAAAAGGCGCTTCAATCTCTGTCACATCCATTGAAAGAGTCGTTTGACGGGACGTTTCAGGGCCCTTAGGGCTCCTTCGTCTTTTAGAGAGTGATCGAAACGCTCTATGCATTCTTTTAAAGATTCCAGTACGGTACTATGTCCCTGGGCTTTCGGAGGCATTGGTATGCGCACGCACCACGTCGATTCATGGTAACGACAGGCATATATCCTACAAATTTGATCATTTATAGGTCAATATCACAGCCTTCTATTAGACCGTGGCTGATCACAGGACCCGCTAGTTCTCGGCGTGAGACTTCGTACTCGTATTGAAAGCTCCTGAATGAGTGGAACCGGGATCGCTGGGCTCGGAGTCGAACGCGTGAATCGAGATCTGAGAGGGGCTTTGGCTTTGGCTTTCTTTGCGGCGTCATAGGCGTTGAGCTATGCAGCTTGCGCTTGGTGAGCTTTCGACTTATTGGACTACAAGAAGCGCGTTAGCAGATCACACAAATGGTAAACTGAAACATGAAAGGAACCTGGAAAAGCTCAGCTGAGCTGCAATTTACTACCCATCGCGAACTTTTAGTGTAGAGATCTCAATTAGAGCTACACCGACAGATTACTTTGATTTTCACCATAAAAATTACGGATACAGAAAGTCTAAGAGGACTGACAAGTACATCGTCGAACTCGCCACTACAGCTGAAGAGCCCAACATTCAGCAACTCGCCGTCGATATACTCAACGAGTACCATAAGGAAGTTTAGGTCGCCTAGAATGAATGGAAAATAGAGAATTGATTAAGGCAATTGCAAGAAAAAAGAAATCTTAAAGCGAAGAAGCAACGCGAAAGTGAACAGAATGCACAAGGCGCAAAGACAGTTAATGAAAAGGGAGCCTTAGGTGTTGATCCTAGAAACACTATTATCACCACCAAGCGGACGAAAAGGCAGCCCGAACATTTTAGGGATCTGCAATGGTCGGATAAGGGCACGCGTATGGGCGTAGTATTGGAACAAGAGCGAAGGGAACGTGAACATGAACGTGAACGTGAAGCACTGATCGAAGATTGCGAACAAATCTTACGTGCTGGCTGCAACAGTTTATTATATTCTATTGTTTAAGAACAACTTCGCATAGCTTGGTGACTACAACATATTTTTACTTGTGTGAGTGAACAATTTGCATGGATTGACCGACCTTTCGCAGTATTACAAAGATACAGAAAGTAGGTTATTGTTAATTAGAGTCATGCCAGCTTGCTTGAAGGGATGAAGTGAGTTTAGTCTTGATTCGAACTGCTACCACCGAAATATGCCTTGCTATCTGTACTAGTCTTTTTCTGAACTTCATCTACGGGTAGCAACACGTCTTGGGCGGATCAGGTCACGCACGCCATTGCCAAGCATAGCTCACTTGATCCACATCTCCTCATCACATTTATTCACATCCCAGGCCTCCCCATCCATAATGCCATGGACATAGCTCTCTCCAACCAACACCCAATATCCCTCTTCCACCCTCCTCATAACAAGCGGCAAGCGTCCACCTTTACAAACCACAATCCAGTCGCCCTCTTTCGTAAACCTAGGTGCAAGCGCAAGATATCCCCGCCGCGTACGAACCATGCGCCTGTAGTGTGGCAGGCGGCTCTCGGGCGGAAACCCGATGCGCTGAATCTTCGTAGGCGTGAGCCCAAGTATGCGCCACGCACTCTGGAACAGGTGATAGAAGAAGCGGTTATACCACGTATCTTGGGACGAGCGTGGAAACCAACGAAGCGTGAGACGCACAAAGACGCGCAACGATCGAAACAGAACGTAGTACTTATAGCGAGGATCGTGGCGCGCTGATACTAGATTGGGAGGCACGCGGCCTGCGCAGAGAGTGTTCCAATATGCGTCGCGTGGTTGTTCACCAGTGGGGTAGGGCTCGCGAGAACGGACACGCGCTATCGATTCCCAGTCTTTGAGCTGCTCAAGCATGTCATGGCATTGAACAAAGAGCTCGAACATGTGCGAGACGTGTCGGAGGTAGCGTGTCCGGGACACGATGCCTACGGCTTTGATTTGATCTACTAATATGCCTTGTAGTCCAAGTAGTCTGTTGTCTAGGCTCAGAATTGGTGTGGAGTTAGTTGATCTAGAAGCATTGAACTTTGGGGCACTAATGGCAGTATACGCAGACCGCTCGCCATGATATACAGACACAGAGGTATCTAGAGGCATGACGTGGTCTGACACGCCCCAATCTGTCACCCATGAGGGCAGGGCTGACTCTGATGACTTTTCGTGGAGGCCGGCAGCCTTTAAAGCACTGAGGTCGTTCCGTTTTAGTAGTGCTGCGCTTACGGTACTGAACAAGGCTTGGGAGCTTTGGTGGTAGTCTGGTTCAATGTTCATAGCACGCACATCATCCTGATCTGCTAGTGATAGGAGCCCAAAGACTTTATCTCTCGAGTCTGTTGCCAGAAACGTTCGATGTTGAAGGAGGACGTGGTGCAGGGTGGGCATTTGCTTTTCCTGGAAGTTGGCACGGGTATGAATGAGGGTGAAGGCCTGGAATGTTGCACTCCCTCCATATGCGACAAAGAAACCGAGATCAACAGCATACTGAACAGCTTGCTTGAGATGGCCCCAAGTAAAAGTGTCACCTCCACATACGAAAACGATATCCCGCGCTACTGAGGCCTCCTGCACAATCCATGCACGTTGCCACCAAGGACGTTTAAGTAGTAAAGCAAAGGCACTCCAAGCCAGATCGTATAAGGGCGGAAGGGTCGAAGCCGCACGCAGGCCCCAGCTGTTCGAGTTCTGATCCTGCGACACCTTCGCCAGTTGATGTATCAGCTCAATGGCACGTGAGCTATCTTGACCTTGAGCCCCTAGCCAGACAATTGTTCGCTTGCTAAGCTGAAATATATCCTGCATCATTCTAACTTGTAGCCCACGCTCGGCGATGTTTGCTTGATTGATGCATATGGCGTCAATCCATAGTGTTCGAGCTGTCTCAAAGTGCCGAAGATGTTGCAAAGCACTAAGCAAGTTTCGTGTCACTGTTATCGCGTGGCCATCACATTGCAGTACTTCTTCGTTGCGCCTCAATCCCCAACAGTATGACAAGGATTCATAGTTAGAATCGTCAACGAGCGTAATGTTGCGCAACGAGCATTGGACAGGGTCGCCGTGCTGTCCAGGAGAAAGGGTGAGCAGGCGAATATCGTTTGGCCGAAGTGGCTCATAAATGTACGGGCGTGCTGTTGAGACATGACGTATTTGACGGCATGATGAAATAACCCTTCTTGGACCTGGTTATCGTTTTGGTTGGTAAAGCTCGGTATGTGTACAAATATTTGTCAACGGCTTACAGGAAGACCTCGAGGATTCGACATGTCTGAGGAAAGGAAGAATGCGGCGCATTCGAAAAGAGAATAGAAGGGTAAAAAGTATCACGTAAATTTCATGGCTGCAAAATTCCGTTCCGTTTTTTCTACACGATGGTGGATATGGTTTGAAAATGAAAATATTGATGTCTGGTGTTATGGAATTCGAACTTTCCCCGCCACCCCGCTACGTGCCGGCCTATTTATCGCCGAGGCTGTCAAAGATCTTAGCCACAAGTTCTCGAGGTCTCATTAGACTTGGCATCTTCGGTTTAGAAAACGTTATTTAACATACATTACAATATCTATGAATCCATAACTACAGTCTACTTAGCAAGTGGGGTGAGGGATAAAGAAAGGTTGAGTAAACTGACGGTGGATTGATCTACAGTTGAACTACCTGTATAGTACATATGCTAACCCTAAATGAATTGTTTACAGCTAAAAGATGACCGCTTGCGAACAGATAGCTTGATCGATTGCAATCAAGGCAACAGCCTGTAGATAGTGTCACAACTGCGCCGCGTTACGTGTCATTCCTACAGGCTGGCAGCCACTGCTCACGGATTCACAGGCTAAGTAGGGTAGTAACCCCGCTGCCTTTAGGCCCCCTATAAAACATCGTCTTCTCATACCAAAGCACCAATTTATCAATACCTTTGCACAATTGAACTTTCGATACAGATCGAAAAAATCCACAGTAATGCCTCAACAAAAGGCAGAATTCATCAAAATCGACTGGGAGTCCCAGACGATGCCAGTGGAGCCAGAGAAGCGCATTGGAGAATCCGACATACGTATCGAGCCCTGTGTTGAATCCGATTGCACCAAAATCGTGAGGCGTCCAAATATGCTCACAAAATCAGGACCATTGAGATCTAATAAGATCACAGGCGGAAGGACTTTATACCTGCCTGTCTGCCGCTTTTTGGGATCGCAAGGAGCCCCCATCTTTGCGCCCCTCAGATTCAATCCGCATTGAGCGCATGGCCAATCGTATCCGGCCCACCTTTTCTATGCCTAATCTCAAATGGATTAAAGCCGTCCTTGTGTCCTCCAACGAAACCATTGGAGTCGCAGGCTGGACCCTCCCCGGCGCCCCGATTTATTGCCACTTTCGGCGCTCGGCGATCGACCAGTACGGCTGGAAGGAAGAGATGGGCTGGACCGACACGGAAATCGATGAGATGTGGAGCCATGTTGATGACGAGGCTTGGGACGGGACAATGAATAAGGATGACGAAGCCAGGAGAGAGATATTGGGTGATGAACCGCATTGGTATCTTGCTCCCTTAATCGCGTGGCCCGAGTATCAGGGCAGAGGCGTAGGGAAACGATTACTGCAATGGGCGATTGATCAGGCTGATGCGACCGACCCTGTTACACCCATGTATCTGGAGTCTGCGCCAACAGCGAGGGCTGTATATATGCATTGCGGTTTCGTGCCACAGGGGGCCCACAATTTCCTGAGAAGAGGGCCGGTAATTGCAAAGGCGGAGGAAGAAGATCCATTGGTAGTGTAAAGAAAATGGGGGAAGAAAGGCGATCAAATCAAAACTACGCCTATTATGAAAGTGCTAGGATAAAGGGTGTCATAGAGTGGTACATATATTGCTATTATCACGAGGATGCATCATTATACAGCTCATTGACAAGCAAAAATATTCGTTCTGTATTTGTTATAACTATAGCATATGCTTTAGAAAACTTAAGTACACATCATCTGCCCAGCGGGAATAAATTCGGGCGTCATGAAGAAATCATCCACCAAGAAAATACCTTGATTAGCAACAGTCGTAGTGCTATCAACTTGCAATGTCAGTCTATGGGTACCAGCTGCTCCTCCCAGAAACGAATTTGCTGATGTGAGATATGACCAGCCAGCGTTTGAAGGATTATTCGTGCTTGCAATTGCTGTGCCATCAAGCTTCAGGGTAATACCGAACGGAGTCGAAGGAGTTGGTGCTGAACGAAGCGATTTGACGTATACCCCTACTTTGACCGTTACACCAGCTGGGATGGCCACATTTTGCTCAAGGGTCAAGCTGACTGTCTTTGCGTTGCTAGTACCTGAGAATACTTTGGTACCCCTGTGCACATTAGCATTACCAGCAGGAAAAGAAACTACTTTAGTATTCCCAATATTCCACTGATTTGATGGGGCAGTCAATTCCCATGGTAGACCGATGGGACCAGCATTCGATGATTCAAAGCCGGGGTTTATCAGGAATTCCTTTGGAATACAAGCCTGTGTCGGCGTAGGCGTCGGTGTAAGCTTGACGGAGCTTGGCGATGCTAGCATCGAGGAACTTGAAGATCCTAGGGCAGCTGAACTCGAAGATGCAAGCGTTACAAGTGTTGTTGGGGTCAAGGCAGACGAGCTTGAGGCCGGTAAAGAAGAACTAGGTGTAGCCGAGAGAGCACTTGAAGATGAAGTAGAGCCTAGCTGTGGTGTCGCTTGAGCCTGGGACAAAGTACTCAAGCTAGGTGTACTAGAATGAACACTAGAAGAGACAATAGAGCTCAACTGCGGCATCGACTGGGTCTCGGAAGACAGGCTAACACTTGGCGTGGCAGACGGATTCTCTGAAGGAGAGATGGAACTTGCTTGAGGTGTTGGCTCAGCCAGCGTGGAGGAGCTGGAGCCTGGCGTGGCTGATGAGATGCTTAAAGCGGACGTAGAACTTGACTGCAGAGTTGAAAAGGCTTCAGAGGATAGACTAGAGCTGGGCGTGGGTGCGACGCCAGATGAGGGCTGACTGCTGCTTGGTTGTGGTATCGATTGAGTCTCGGACGAAGAACTTGGATGTTGTGTTGACTGGACTTCAGACGACGAGCTTGCACTGGGTGTAGCTGCGATACTAGGTGTAACTGCGAAGGCACTCGAGGACAAAGCAGAACTTTACTGTGACACCGACTCAATATCTGATGAGCTGAGATATGATGTAGAAAAGGCTTCAGACGGCGAGGTGGGACTTGGCTGCAATGTCGATTGAACCTCAGACGCCGAAGTAATGGCAGTCGTAACTGAGAAGACACTTGAAGATAAATTAGAGGATGAGTGGGGCGTCGATTGAGCATCGTTAGACGGGCTGACACCTGCCTGTGATGAGGGTAGAGTAGCAGACGAGCTCGAGCTCGACTCCGGCGCGCTAGGTACCAAAGAGGAACTTGGTGTTGGTTGCGCTGAACTGGATTGAGCTTCAGAAGATGAGACAGTCGATGATGGCCCAGCGGCCAAAGCGGCTCCACTTCCAAATGAAGATATTACCGAGGAAAATGATATTTGACTGAACAGACTAGAAGCTGGTTCCGTAGTGCTAGAAGGGAAGGAGTCGGGGTTAACTGGGGCAAGCTCGAGCTGCTTTCGGAGGATAGTAAAACCGGAGAAGATGTAGATGGTGCTGCACTAGCCAATGATGTGATTGCTTCGAGCAATGAAGAAGTGGGACTAGGGGCCAGCGAAGTAGAGAGTAACTCAGAGGATACACTTGAGCTCGAAAGAGGTGTACTGGATTGCGCCTCTGAAGATGATGTGGCGGATGCACTAGCAGAAAGTATCGATCTAGAAACCAAAGAGCTGGATGAACTTTCTGACGGTGATGGTGATGAAGAAAATCCTACAGATGAACTTTGAAGAGATGAGGTACTACTAGAGCTAGTTTTCGAAGAGGATAGAGCAGATGAGGTTGGTGTGACTTCGGGCGCACTGGAGCGGCTCTCGAGGGACGAAACGGAAGTTTGTTGAGCTAATGCAAAAAAGCTGGAAGAAGTTGAAGTTGATATGATTTCTGATGTACTCGAGGATGCCGAGATGGCTTCTGCTGATGAAACGCTACTCGACAGCGCGGCTGAAGTGGTAGACGACGCAACAAATGAAATTGTCTCTGCGGCTGAAGAAGCTGAATTTGCAGAAAGGCTTTCAGAGCTGCTCACAGAGGATGAAGCCTTTGGGAAAGATCGGCTAAACGATGAGGCTACCTCAACCCTAGAGGATGAACTTAATTCTGATGCTGATGTACTCAATGACGAAATTGTGGTTGAGGCACTTGATAGTGAATGACTTTCGGATGGAGAAGAGGGAGAAGAAGAAGGCGATTCAAAGAAAGATGTACTGGCTGGCGAGGATATACTCGTAACCCGTGGAGTCGAGGAAGCCGATACTGAAGATGAGGGGGCTATTGACAACGAGCTGTATTGGGTGGAGGTCGCCAACGATGGTGTTGAGCTGATTTGGGAAGAGGACGGGAAAACGACGGACGAGGCTGCTCCAACAGCGCTAGAAGAAGATGCAATACTTGCAGCAAATTGGACTATAGGCGTAGATGATGCATTCGGCACAGAAGACGAAGCGCCAGTTGATGTAGAAGAGCCTTGAGAAGATACGCTTGATGGAGTTGAAGTACTCGAAGGCTTTGTCACGCTTGAGAGCGGAGAGGCGCTCGAAGACTTAGAAGCGCTGGCAGACTTTGTACTTGTTCCAGATATTATAGTGTTCGACGACTTCTTAGTACTTAATGAAGACGAGCTGGAAGGAGCTCGGGTAGAACTTCGGCTAGTCGATGAAGCAGGTTTGGAAGATGAAGAGAGCTTGGATGATGAAGTAGATTTGGAAGATGAGGAGAGCTTGGATGATGAAGCAGGTTTGGAAGATGAGGAGAGTTTGGATGATCAAGCAGATTTCACTGACGAGGCTGGCTTGGTCGATGAAGCACGATTGGAAGAGGACGGTGATGACTGCGCACTGCACGATCCAAAGGCTGGATTGCATCCTGTTCCACAGTATGTGGAAGTTGTCCCACAATAACCATATCTAAAGAAGTTCTGGTCAACATGTATATACCCCATGCTGCGCTGATTCTAACAACTTACTGAGAACAACAATTGCCAAATGTAGAGCCTTGATAGGTGTATCCATTATTGCCGCCACAAGTCGCATCCGGGGATACCTTGTCCGTTTGGCCTGCTGTCGATGTGCAAGTACCGTAGGCGGGATCGCAGCCCGTTCCGCAATGCACTGAAGTGCTACCACACCAGCCGTATCTTGTGTCTAGAATTAGAATATTTCGTATATACTGCTTACGGTTGAATAACTTACTGAGAACAACAATTGCCGTACGATTGTACCAGCACAAACGAGGCCGCCGTTGGCTTTGCCGCATTGACCAGTCGTGCTCAGTTCCTGGGTATGCACGACCGCGATGGCCGACAATGCCCAAAGCCAAGCTGTTCGCATGTCGCAATAAGATTGATTAGATTAGTATATTATGGTATGATACCTTTCGTTACAAATGAGTGGATGGTTTGAGCCAATAACGAGTAAGCCAGGTTAGAACGAGAGACACTTCGAACCAGAACGAGTGATGGTACGGAAATGCAAGTGCCTAGAGACTAACAACACGGAATGAGAGCAGATCGTCGACCAGAATGGAGTGCACTTGGTCCACGACTTTTTTGACTAAGGGGTCCAAGAGTATATGGGGCAAGCTCCCAATCATGGGTCCTCTCGCTAAAGGTAACTGTTCTAGACATTTTATTCGAAAATCTAGAAGTCACCACAAAGATGTTTCCGGCGGCGTAGAATCACAGGTTGTTTCAAGATGAAAGGTCCCAAAGTATCCTAGCGAGATGATCAACCTCGCGCCTTGCGACTGGAGGTGACAGATTCCAAGCCACATTTCGGTTCAGGGATTGATGCTGAACGCCATCAGGGGGGGAGAATTGATAAAGTTGAGCGCAAATGGAAATATGTTGTCTAGACTCAGATACCCACGACAGATATTGTGGAACTACCCAGTCGTTAGGCGAGTAGCAGGCCGAATGAGGCTGCAGATTGAGTTGCGGCGTCCCTTTTTGGCGTTTTCAGCTCCTCCACTCCGCCGCAAAAAGGAACATGCTACCGAAAGTTTAATTTGACTCGGCAAGATTCTGCACTTTGAGGGGAAGCAGGACAGGGATTCGATAGTAAACCCAGAGCTGGTGCTGCGGTATGCTGATTCAAGATTTGTTTTGAAAGCTGGATAGTCGCAGTTCATTATCGGATACGTGCCTCTGGTTTGGAAGAACGCGAGTTGGCCCAACAGTGATATGGAAGTATTATACCACGATACCCTGTACCTTTTGGTCTGCTTGCACAGAGCATGACAACAGTCGGTAAAACCCAGTCGTCTTGAAGCTACTGAAGCCAAGATATACGGTACACTAAGTTTGCTGCGGACTCCGGAGACGGACGTACTTAACCTCTAGCTCTTTCTTCCACTATCAATATCATCAGGCACTATTTATATAACTAGGTCAAAAGTCGATTAGCTACGCCAGTCTTCCCCAGAAGTTCATCTGAAGGCGGATCGGAATAATTGTGCAGCGTATCTGTATAAGCTTTCCGCGATGTTATGATGCGCAAAGCCAAAATGCTTCTATCTTCAAAGTTGAGCTTAGCCTTGTGAACGAGCAGCTTGTGTTCAGTACATCATGGCATGGAGAACTAGGAGGGTTACAATTTAGGAAAAGAAACTGTAGTTCAACTTAGAATTGGCGGAGATACAAACATCCCACTTTATGTGCATATCTTCTTAGCTCTTTTCATAAGTAATTGAGAAGGAAACGAGTGTGCGACGATTAGGGTGCTTTGCTCGATCTTGCTATGAGGAAGACCAGTGTGCTGTATTTCTTGAGCAGGGTTCTCGCTACGTGGAGTCATAGGCATTGTGATTTGCGACGCATATATAATATCGGTTCGTCTGCGACCTTAGGAGGCAAAGCAATGGGTCGACAGCATTCTCGTCCAGTGAACGTCCTTTGAATACATTATCACGATCTAAAAATGAACGTCAGTCCCACGACAGAAACTTTACTAGCACAAGAAATCAAGGCTACAAGGTGTTATTACATTATGTCTCGCTCGACGCAGTTCGCCTTTCCTCTATGATGGCCCGCTCGAGAATGCTCGTGTGAGTGTATGTACAGCTGAAGATAGTTTAGCTGGGATGAATTGGATACTTCGCGAGGATGGATGTGGTTCCAGTGGCCAACACTGATACACAAGAATGATGCAGCCAGCGGAAAACAAGGCCTATTTCCTCCCCCAAAACGCCAGAGTAAACACTCATTCAGAGAACATACCGCCCAGGTAGTTACAACGCGGCGTCAGTCATGACGCCAATGGGTATCGAACGCCGTACAATGCCGTAAATCGTACAAGATGATATCATGTCGTTATCCGACTCGTAATGGTCGACTGCTCAAGGATTGGAATGAACAAAGTGTGCGCCTTGGCACGGCGATTGGGCGTTCCTGAAGGCTTCTATCCGGGCCTTCATCCAACCTGAAGTCCAGGTGTGCTCGCCGTCGGGCGGTTGGTAGTGGCCTAATCGAATGGAATATCCGAGCCTGCATTCGATAGTCGAGTATTGAAACTGCATACAGCTGCCGTCTTTCAGACAAGCTTTGTAGCATTTGTCGAAGGATTTGGCAGGTTTGCTGCCCTTTTTGTAAATGACATCCTCTGATAAATTTGACCAGTCGCCAGCTGTCTCCTGAAGATGAGGCTCGATCAGAGTGTATAGCTCCTCGAATATCAAAGGTCGGCTAGGGTGTGGTCTGGCCGCCTCCCACTTGGCGAGTTGGGTGAAATCATCTTCTGCGAGATGATGCATGGTGATGATGGCTTCGCACCACTGCTCCTTGTTGAAGCGCAGGTTGGTGGGCTTCTCTCCGTTGAACATGGGCCAGTAGCCTCGGAGCGGCACGCCGCTTTTCTTCAGGACCTGTGCCAGGACCTCGTCGCCGCAGCACTGCTTCTTGACATCCTGGCCAAAGAAGTGGGTGCCGGGGAAGTGCTTGTTCTCGCCGAACATCCTGCCAAAAGCCATGATCTTGTCCAGGGCACCGCGCGAGAGGATGAAGCCGCTGCCGCCGTGGGCGAAGACGGTCTTCTTCTTGGGCCAGACGGGCGAGCCGAAGTAGTAGGCGGTCTTGGGGTTGAAGTAGGTGAGGAAGCGATACAGGTTGTCGTAGTTGACGTAGGTGTCGAGCTCGATGAAGACAAACCACTGCGACTCGGGCCGCAAATAGGCGGTCCACTCCATCATGGGCAGGAATTTGTACTTGTCGAGCCGCCAGCCCTCGGGCGACTTGGGCGCGGTGGCGTTTGGATCCTGGGCCTGGATGCGGTCGTAGACGTCAAAGTCCGGGTTGTTGAACTTATACTCCGGGCGCAGGTGGGCGAGGGCGTCGGCGACGTCGAAGCCATTGTAGCTGTCCTTGCGGTCGGAGAAGAGCAGCAGGTCCAGCTTGCAGCGGCCCAGGCGGTGCAGGTAGGCGGGCAGCTGTGTGGTGACCTCGCCGGCGCCCATCTTTAGCACAATGGTGACGTCGCTCATGACGCCGGCAGCGAACGGCGCGCACTCGTCGCCAAAGCGCACCTTGGGGACGGGCCCTGGCTGGACAGGAGGGGGCCGCTCGAGCAGCACATCATAGCCACGGGGCCCGCGGAAAAGGGCGGGCAGGAAAGAGATGAGGAAGAAGATGCAGAGCACCAGCGCGGCGCACAGCAGGCGCAGCGGCGTCAGTCGCACCATCATGGCCGTCGTGCTGCCGTTCATGAAAGCATCGTGTTTGGGAGAGGCCGACGGGACGCGCGAAGTGCGCTACATGGGGGGCTAGCCACACCTCATTTCATCAAATCCCATGGGCACGCCCAACGTCCGCGGCCCGCTCGCCGTTGCTGAGTGCTCGCCATGGACGCTCCATTGCCCCAGCGACCATCTCTGGCTATCTGTGCCACCACGGAGAGGTACCTCATTCATTGTCACCACGCAGCTGCGACCCAACATCCACGCGCCGCCGCACCGCCACCGCGGACACAACGGCTTTTGCGCATCCGCTTCCTGCGGTGCGTTTCAGCCTTGGCCGTGGCAGTGCTGCTGGTGTGCGCAGTCGCAGTCGTTTCGTTTCCATGGCTATTCCAGTGGTTGCCGCCTGCCTGGCCAATTAGAATCCGCCGGCCACCAGCACTCCCGGGCGCCTACACCACAACGCCTTGTGGCGTCCACGTTTCGTTGTTTACCCAACCGCTGTGGTTCTGTGCCGCTTGCCATCCATGTCGGTAGGAATGCGGCGTGGTAAAATAAATCTTGTATATGTACTCCAGAGCGCTGTAGGTAACGCACTAAACAACCACCAAACCAACACCTTCACCTTCTACCCATCTCCTCACACAAAGTCACCAACATGATCTTCGCCACCCTTCTTTTCTCTCTCCTCGCCGTTGCCCACTCGGCACCCACGCCTGCACCCACTCGTCTGCCAACTGTGCAACTATGCATATACGGCCCCGGCAAGATGCACTACACCTCAGCCGAACAAACCACTTCCAAGAAATGTCCTGGCGAACTCATCACCCTGCCAATCGGCGCAGTACAATCACGCTTCGAACTCAACCCTCTCGTGCTGCAAGGAATCGGAATCGAGAGCGTCGAAGAGGGCACCACCCGCGAGGTTCTCTGCAAGGCGAATCTAAACAACTCGAGCAAGACCAAGGAGGTTTCGAGCAAGAACAAGGGCACCACGGAACCACTCAATGGCGGGAAGGATGTCAGAGTCACGGCGCTGAGCTGTGAATTTGCGAGCGACTCTGTATGAGTCACTTTGGGAAAAATGGTTGCGCAATTGGTGTGAGAATTTTTGCATAGCATCGGCGTTGGGTCCCATCCAAGCATCCCGTACCAGTTGCGATACGGGCTTCTAATCCTAATAGTTCTTGATCAGATTTGGTCTTATGACCTGTGCAACATAAATCAGACTTTGTACCCTTTCATTAGCTTTGCTACTATGTCCATGCCCAGCTGCTCCTCAGCAGTAGGCGACTTCTGTTCTTGTTTTCCACACTCCTTCTCCTTCTCTTGACCGAATCCTGCTGATGCCATAATCTTGTCCATTGTGCGAATTCCCTTGAGCTCTTGCAGGGGAGGAATGTGGTTCATAGCGTCTGGGTCCACCGTCTCGAAGTTCACGCCAGTTGTCGGTTTGACAGCGGCCTCGACCTCAAATATCTTCTCAGGCGTTACAACGAAATCGCACTGTATTTCGCCAATGTTACTTAGTTGAATATTCTCGACCCCAAGCGATGCTTCAGCAACTACCTGGCATGCATGTGCCACAGCGACCACGCGTGCTGAAGCTTCTATGGCTTTTATATCCTGAAGTAATGCCCATTGCACCTCGAACAATGCACAGCCTTCATAAATCACGACACCCTGCTCGTTGAAAACGAGGCCTCCTATGGCACACATGTCAATATGCAGGCCTTGGTCGCGCAATTGTGTCATTGTCACGGCTCGCCCCATTCCAGGTTTTTCCATGCCATCCAAGCAAGCCGCTAGCCCCAGCTTATCTTCATCTATCCTAGCAGGATCAAGGAGAATGAATCCTCTGCGCAATCGGTATGTGCCAACAAGTACCTTCTTGCCATCTTTTAGCGCCTGGTAACGCAGATGCTCCAGGCTGTTGTCACATGTAATGAGAACTGTAGTGGCGGATTCATAACATGGCAACTTCAGAACACGATCGATTGCAACAATCGAGTCCCTGAAATCAGGCGTAAATGACAAGAAGTCGAAGTTGGAACGAGAGTCGGGTAGCGCGGTTTGAAGCAGATCTTGGTACACACGGGACCAAATGAATTTCCTGCACTGATCGAGAGATGTTAGGGAGCTCATGGTAATGATTTGGACACGGCTTGGGAGAGTAGAGCTCGTTCTATGCAGTATCACGGAAGGTGTTGACTTTCATGTTACCTGTGGTGTTGAGTACCGGAGTTGAGGGGCATCCACGCTAAAGTCCAGGAAGTCGCACTGAGGCGTTCATGCCAGTCGATACACGACACGGTAATTGGTTAGTATTATTTCGCTTGACCATCTCCTTCTACCAACAATGGATTCCCCGGCTTCACACACAAACCACTATTCTTTCTCCGACGTGTACTCTTTTCCGGCCGGCGTCACCCGCCACCGATGCGTCATAGTTAAATTGTCCGAGGCTGTCGGAATTTTAGCCTGCTATGATAGGTCAAATTACCAGCAATTAGTGGGCCTGCACATCTCCATTGAACTCATGACAACATCTCAACTAGGATTTAAGGCTTCTCTCTTTTAACGGGATATGGGTATTCTGCTATATTTCAACAGTTTTGAGCTACATAGTTTTGACGCTTTAACCTCGAGCTTAGCTTACAGCACAGTATCAGAATATAGTCAGCAAGTGAAGATTGTTAGGCAAACCCGGAACTACCTTATAGCCGAATCGCTTTTATATAGCCGAAATTCCCAGACCTCTATAAATACAACTTGACAAAATTTAAAAAGAGACAGCGACGATAGCAATGACTCATCTGTCTGAACGGTCATCCAACGACAATATGGAGGAGACACTCGCTTCGACAACCCCTGGAACCAAAGAAATGGAAAAGATGCATCACAAGCAGAATGGATATGCTGCTGAAGTCCCAGAAGGACTCCAGATTACGCAGCAAGGTGGAACACTCCCACAGGTACCAACACAGACCACACCCACCAAACAAAAGTCAGTCCCAAGATTTAAGAAGGCTGTGAGGCCGTTGCTATGGCTTCTTCAAGATCAATGGTTCCTCATTGGCATGGCTGTAGCCATTCTTGTGGCATCACAAATCCAGGTCCCAGCCTCACGGCAACGTACTAAACGAACCATGATCACATACCTCTCCGTCTCAATCATCTTCTTCATCAATGGCTGCACCTTAGAGACATCTATACTCCTAGAAAACTCCATGCGATGGAAACTGCACGCCTTTGTTCAGCTGCAATGTTACTTAGTCTGTTCGGCGGCAACCTTTGCTGTTGTGAGCCTCTGCGCAACAAATCGAAGTTTCATGGACCCCTGGCTTCTCATTGGGCTACTTTTTGTAGGCAGCGCGCCTACGACAATGAACTCGAACGTTGTCATGACCAGACAAGCTCATGGCAACACTGCCCTCACCGTCGTCCAGTCTGTTATCGGCCAGTTCCTCTGCCCTTTCCTGACACCCATCATACTTCAGATGTACCTCTCTTCTGGGGCATGGTATAGTAAGGTGCTTGTCCACGGTGACGGCTACGCTGAAATATACCGACGTGTCTTTATGCAGCTAGGATTATCGCTTTTCCTACCTATGTTTGCGGGTCAGGTGGTGCAAAAGCTATCCCCAAAGTTGACCAAGAAATTTTTCATCGAATGGAATGTGATCAAGGTCTCTTCGCTCGCGCTGCTTACTCTTGTGTGGCAGACATTCGACCAGGCATTCCAAAGTGGAGCGTTCAAGACCGTCAAGCCTTCCAATATGGCTTTCATCGTGTTCATCGCAATTGCACTATACGCAATATGGCTGGCAATTTGTTTTGCAGCTTCCATCATCTGGCTCCCGAAGAAAGATGTCATTGCTTGTTGTTACTGTTGTCCCGCGAAAGCACTTGCTATGATCGTCCCGTTGAGCTCGGTCATGTACATCAACACCAGTCCCATTGAGCAGTCCAAGTTGCAGATTCCCGCCATCATTTTCCAGGCGTTGCAGGTGGCTATAGGTGGGCTCATGACGATATGTTTCCGGAAATGGATCAGGCCCGAAGAGCAGAGAGAGGAGGCTGAGAAGAGAACAAAAGCGGGCAACTGAGAGATTCTGGAAAGAGTTTAAACATTTCAAGTATGTACAACACCTACATGGACGGAGTCTCATGCTAAGGGTAACTAGTCCTTCTTGTGGGGTGTGGCCTGGAGCCTGACCACTCTATTTAGTCTCTCCACTCTCATCTCTCCTCTTCTTGTAAAATCTTGACAATATGATCCCTGAGCCCATGTACAAAAAAATGCAAAACTCCGAAAAACTCCGAATCTACAAATAATGTATAACTCAGTCATCATTTTCAATGGCAGTTGGGCAAGCAGCAGCCGTTAGCAATCTGTACTTATAAGCCTCTGGGTTTTGGTTGCGGTCGATGGCACTTACGCATTTGCAAGCGCCAGTGAAGCCTTCGCATTCGCATTCAATGCACGCCTCTATGGTAACGGTGCCATCTTCAGCCTGAACTTCCCTGACGGATCGCTTGAGACTGGACTGCGAGGACTATTAGCGCCATGAAACCTTTGTACGAACTATGCGGCCAACGTACCCATGGAGGCGACGCGAGAACAACGGTCGCTGTGAGGAGCGCGATGATAGCAGAGAGCTTCATGGTGTCGAATTCTCGTATTTTCGGGCAGTCTAGGAAGTTGATTTGGGTGGTTGTTGATTGGGGAGTGGCGCAACAGACTGAAACGAATCTTTAAGTACGCGGACCAAGCAGCAAACGGCGATAAAGCACTACTTAAGCAGCATTAGACAGGTGAATCAATCTAAAATTATCACTAGGATTCGTTGCCCTACCCCTGTCCCTTTTGCGGATACAGTAGATTCGTTCGCGTTCATCAATTGCGCAGATTAGACGCAACCAAGATCCGGTTCCCCACCCCTCGTGGTAGTCGCAAATTGCAGTCCGTTAATCTATGTCAAGCTGGGCTTTTGTTCCGGAACGTGCGAAGTTCCTGGAGTTCTGTTAGTTGGCCTCCCGGTTAAATGGTAGGACTGGGGTAATAGATTGAAAGACGGGAACTTCGCTGGTGATTGACAGGGGAGAAGTACCTTGGCGCGCAGATTTTATTCGCCGACGATAACCTCGCTAGTTGTGAACAAGGGTGGGCACGGGTGCGATAGTCCAAGTCCGGCGATCTGGCCTGCTTGAGGGAAAATGCCGTTGTCAACTTCCTCCTTTGTGATTGCACTCACTCTCATGGACATTTCTGTCGTGCCTCAATATTTGATCAGAATGCATTGGAAGAATCACAGCCAATGACTAGCATCTACTTTAGCACATCTTTTGATGCCGAATTCGTATGCACTTACCGAAGCATCTGCCTCGTGTACCACCTCCATGGCGATCCGGCGCACGCCGAATAAATCCCTAAATCTAGACCGCGTCATTGAAGCTACTAGTTCTCGGATTTTATGTTTCCTGAAGCCACTGCTTCCATCGTTCCACACGACAAACGTTGTTCATCCACTAGATGCATCCAGCCACCTTTGTGTGGAGCCCTTGCATCTTCTGGGTGAATGTCGTTCATGGCTAACACTGGTGTTACACAGATACATTGTTCTCGCCTAGGCTTAGAATGTCTTCAGGACGGCCGTTCTTGCCGTTGCTCCACCGTTCAAATCGCCACGGCTAAAAGTTCGCATACACGAGTTATTCATGATATACCGCAACGCTAGCATACTCAATGGCAAATCTGACCTGAGCTTTGCCGCGATGATAGATCAAGGTCACCACCTATCAGGTTGCCAACGGCCCACATGTGACGATAGTAAGGATAGTGCGCGCTTCGTACGAGCCATATCCTGTAATAATCTGCACACCTACTATCAACATCTAGTTAATCTGTCTTGAACATCGGTATCACAAACACACACTCTCAAGAACCGGAAGTTGAGACAAAAAGCTGATGCTTGTGGGTAAGCAAGCATTGCTCATTTTGCTAGATTCTTCGCCAACTCCCAAACGCTCTGTTCCCTCAATAGCACGTATCATGTGCCATTTACGTCCTAAAAGGTACCCAACCTCCAATCCCGGTGATCTTACAGAGAAATGGAAAATGTGAAGTGAAAGGGAAATAATGAGGGAATCAAGCGATCAGTTTATCGCTTCCTCTTCTTAGCCTTGCCCTTGTCCTCCTCCTGATCATCATGTGCGCTCTCCTTGTCCTTCTTTGCGGCCTTTTTGTCTAGCTCGTCCCAGCTCTCACCCTCGCTAAACTCATCTTCTGAACCCTCGTCACTCATTTCATCGGATGCATTCTCATCGAAATCACTCTCCTCACTGCTCTCATCGGAGATAGCAAGTTCTGACTCTGATACTTCGAATGCAGATTCTTCTTCTTCCTCATCGCCGTCCTCGTCATCAGACTCTGTAGATAGGAATGACCATCCGCCATCTGCAAAGAACTGATGAGGATCCGATGTTACGGTCTTCATGATGGTGGCCCAGTTGAGGTTAAGTGGCCCTTCCGTGAAGGGAATATCGACAGAATCGAGCCAGTCCTTGACAGGGTCGAGCGATTCGACGGGAATAGTATTGATATGTGTGGGTGGACGGTTGTAGTCCTTGAACACGACGACCATATCGAAGTTCCTGAGACCAAATTGGACACGTTCAAGATGCACAATCTCGATCTCAGACAGAGTAAGACAGGTGAAGGGAGGCTCAGTGAGTTGGACCAGGCAATCAGTCGTGGGCTGGACGAGGACTGAGGACCGGGATGGGACACCGTTGAAACCAAGCTCGCGATATGGAATATCAACACTGACGTTCTCATTACGTGCGGCATCTGCAATTTTTTCCGCAAAGTTCTTAAACTCTTTGTCAAGAGCAGCGCGTCGTCTGCGCTCCTCTTGTTCCTGCTCGAACTCTTCCTCGTCACCGAATTTGTGGCGGCGTTTGCGGTTGCCCGTCTCATCGAACTGCATCTCGGTAGCTTCGCGGACAAACTGGACATCCTTGGTTTTCTTCTTGCCAAGCATAATTGGATTTTTGAGATGGACATGAATGATGACGATTAACTCGTGTTGAGAAGGCTGAAAAAAGAGGTGCTTCATGTTGCTGAAGAGCACATCAATCTTTGCTGTGCCATTGCCATGAATGTAGCGCAGACCATTCTGGTGAATCTCCACGCTTCCAGGAATGCGCTTGCCATCAAGCGCGGGTCGAATGAAGATCAGGTCAAGCATGAAAGGTTTCCGAGTCTTGAGAGGAATAAGTTTATCCTGCTCAACAACGTCCTCCATCTGCTTCTTTTCGGTTTCCCGTCGGACAACCTCCTTCTTCAACTCAGTGATGTCCTTCGTGATTTGGTCAATACGATCAACATCTTGAGAACGGAAAGTCAAACTGCGGATGAAATGTGCGTTAGGATCCTCGAATGGCTGGTCATCTTTCCTACCGACACCTTGACCGGGTGAGAGAAAGTTGATGCGCAGCGATGTGAAATCAGCTTCAGGTGTGTGTGAAGCGTTCTTGATGGTGTGAATATGGAAGGGGACAGGGCGACCCATAATTGGTAGAAGTACTGTTAAATTCTTCTTGTCCACAACAATCTCGAGGGTGGCGACCGAAGGAGGGAATTGGTTGTCGCGTTTGTACGATTCGAACTTCTTGAATTTCTTCTCCTCAGTACCGTTCAGTGACTTTGCTCCTTCGCTATACTGCTCCAACCCTTCTTTTTGTTTCTTTTGGTGCAGCTCTTTCTGATGGGCCCGACGCTGCTCTTCTTTCTCTGCGTCCTGATTTGTTGTGCGCTCGTGGCGTGTTCGGGTCTTGGTAATGTTCGTTTGTGCAATCGCTGGGGCACGCTCTTTCTTCACCTTTGGCTTAGCCTCCTCTTCCTCCTCATCGAAGAAAAAGGAGACAGCATCAAGGTCTGAAGTTGTGTCTTTGGTAAAAACAGCACAGTCACCTTGCCCGACACGGACCGTGTCGACCAACACAAGCGAGTAAGTCTTGCTCTTCTTGTCCTGTGGTTTGCTATTCTCCAGATCGTGCAGGCCAGTCTGAACAACCAGCGTCATACCGTCCTTTAGTACCCGCGCGTTTTTACCGCTCAAAAGGAGTGTTGCATCCTTGTTCTCGGTGCCGATACCATAGCCCACGTTTTTGGGGAAATGTTTCTCCCACTCGGGTTTCTTAGACTTGAGGTGGGCCAAAGCCTTGTTGTATACGTCCTTAGCAACTACGCCGTCTTTGATGGACTTAATCACTAGGTCGTGAATTGCCAACAAGAGTTTGTAGGCAGTCTCTTGCTCCTTGTTCGGGCCCACCATATATGTTCGGCCTACCATTGCGCCATACGTCATGTAGCGGAGACCAAGGACTGAAACTATGACACCTGCATGCAGGTTGTTCTCGTCTGGCTCTGCTGTAAATTTGAGATCGTACGCTCCCCCGCTCTGAATTGTAGGTTGTAGGCACCAGTCCAACTGCATGGTATCGAAATTCTTGGAGAACTTTTGCTTCTCAAAAAACTTCGTGTCATCGATCTTGTTTGCGACTTTATCGGCGAGGGCACGGTGAGTGATTTTCTTCTCGGAATCGAGAATATCCGACATCTCTTCGACAAAGTAGTTCGTCATGAGAGCGCTTGATGCTCGGGACGCATCTCGAATTGCTCGCTGCAGAAATTAGCCGTGGGTCGGTCTAAAGTCCATTCTAGACACTCACAAGTTCTTTTTCATCCTTCACGGCCAAGGCAGCATTTGACAAGATGAGCCCCAAATCAGCCTGATCCTCATCCTTAAAGCCAGCTTCCTGGAATGCAGCTTTCCACTCGTCTGCAAAAGCTCCAGTCGCGTTGTCCTTCTTAAGCACAGCGACTTTTTTGCCTGCGTTCTTGAGGGTTTCTATGCATGTCTGGAACTGCTTTTGGTTCTCTTCTGCGTCTTTGCCACGAACGAGGATCTCAACGGGCACTTTGCCACCTTTGAGAGGATCCAGATACGATGCTGTCGCTCCGTTAGTATGTGACCTGTCATTCCGGTAACCACGCGGAACGCACCCTTCTTCTTAGTAGTGACAATCTGAAGTAGATCTGGCGTAAGGACGAACAGAGTATGGGGGAACTCGTAACCTAGTAGCCATAACTGTTGCGACGGTTGTGAGTATACATCCAAGCAGGCGTTGTCGCAATCAACGAACCTGTAGTGCTGCAGACTTCAGATAGGTGCCTGGCTCGCTCGGCTTACCCACGGCCGCTGCAATGGAGGCTGCGCCATGGAAGACTTGATCACCAGAGCGCTTGTCTGCCTTCCATTTGGCGACCAAGCTGCCCAGACGATCGTTGAACAGCTGCTTGTCGATGACAATATCGTCCGCCATGATGATGGCAGGTTTGAGATGGCGCCTTCAGACAAGGCGACAGTGGTTAGAGGTGGTGGAGGTGGTGGAGAAATAAAAGTCAAGTCGCTGGGGAGCTTGTCTCGCGACGCGGAACGCGCTTTGGAGCTAGCCCAGGCTGCCACGTGATTGCATTTTGTCTTTTACCTTCACCTCTGAGCACTCCAAAACAGAGAATCTCACCTCACTGGCATGCCATGACTAAGTACCTACAGATTCTCTCAGACGCCTTCTCTCATGATATGCAATGACGGCCGGCTCCCATGCTGGAGTCGTTGCCGCCCGTAGTGAGGGCCGCAATAGCAATGACGACAGCCCACAGCAGCCCAATAAAGCTCCAGCAACAGGCGTTCAGGCGGCAGGCATGCGGGCGGTGGCAGCTCGTATGGTCGCCTTCTACTTCCGAGCGCCTGTTAAAGCCTTCTTCCGTGGTCGCATCGATTACATGGGCTATGCACGAGCAATCAATCCACACATAACTGCCCAGGCAAAGTGGTCGTGGAGAATGACTACGCCAGCTGTATTGGCACATGCAATCCGAACCGAGGGTTGGGGCGTCATACCAAACCAGGTCCTTCCGCCGTTGATGGCCAATACGTGTATTGGCGCGGTTCTTTACACAGCATACCTCCACAGCTTATCGTCACTTCACGATCCGTCCTTTCACCAGTCGAGACGTGTATATCCTCCTCCATCGCCCTCCACAACCTTCACCGCCGGCCTGATTGCTGGAGGAATCCAGTCAGTCGTTGCTGCCCCATTCGACGCACTACAGGTCCGCTTCCGCACTGCCGACATATTAGAGGGGAAGTACAAGACCATGTGGCACTATGCTGGCCACAAGCTACGGTCTATTGGTCTGCAGGGCATCTTTGCAGGCTGGACATTAAGTTTCTTCAAGGATGCTTTTGGCTCTGCCGTCTTCTTTGGTACTTTTGAGACAGTGAAAAGCCAGGCATACTACGAATATGTGACCAGGTTCTATGGCACGCGCACTCGAGACACACTGCTTGAGAAAGCAATAGTCATGCCCGACGAAAACGATCATCGCCCCATCATCAGGCCGCACTACACTCTGGAGCCCACTTTCCTCCTGCTGGCTGGCATTTCTGCATCCATTACCTCCCAACTCATCATGCACCCCCTGACTGAGGTTCAAGATGTCCATTACCGCCGCCTAGAGGCCCTCGATTTCCAAGCACACCAAGAGAATAGGCCCTCGCGTATCATGCTACGCTACTATCATGCTTATGAAGAAACATTTGCCCAGTGCAAAAGACTTGCAAAGAGAGCAGGTGGTTGGAGAAAATATCTGTACCGTGACTTTTTTATGAGCACCATCCGGCAGGTGCCTAGCACAAGCGCCGGCTTGATCGTGTTTGAACTAGTACGGCGCAAGTATTCTTTTGAAAATGAAGAGGTCGTCATCAACCACGAGGATACTCGTATTCTATTGACCTGAAGATCACAACACTTTTGTACTATTTTCATTTCGATACCCATAGATCATGTACATTCAGCAACTCCCGCACATAGATTTCACGCAAAGTAGATAACGCAACTCTAGATCCGTCGGAACAACTCAGCATTAACCCACCTCTCTTCCTGCTTGTCCAATCACCAAATACACCACCCAAGCACTCATTCTCTCGCACAATAGATCTACCGAACAAGACAAATACCTGTACCTACGCATAAACTAACTCCTCACCCCGCCTCCGCAATAGCCCTATCCCACCACGCAACCCGTCCAACCCCAATATGCACCCCTCCCCTCGCCGACCTCCAAAACTCCCAAAGCCCCACAACTACCTGTAGCCCTAAAAGTGTCCGAAGAAACATGACAGTCCATACCATGCGTGGATCCCGAATCTTCCCCCACCCCGCTGAACTCTGCTCCCTCTCTGGTTCTGGCCGGTTTTCGTGCCCTTTGTCCACTTTGGAAGCTGGCACGTTGGTGGGTGACATGGTCCTCCAGCATCCTTCTGTGTGGGTAATTATCATAGTGAATATGTGCGATGCGGATGTGCTTCGTATGAGTGAGCATGATGGGTCCCATGTTAAGATGTTGGTGAAAGTATTTGTTGGTGCTAGGGGTTGGGGCCGCTTCGGTGAGCTGGGTCCTTGCGATTCTGGACTGGGACGGCTAGGGACTTTTATTTGCGCGGGAGGGGTGTTGATTATGGTTGGTGTTGTGGGACGAGGTGAGTGCGTAGCTATCGAGGTGGGGCTTGTGATCGTCGCAAAGGTAGTAGTAGGGCGTACTCTGGTTGGTTTGCGTGTGTATGAGCTTGGTAGTTTGTCTTTTTCTAGTTTCTTTGGGGATTCTTCGTTATTGTCCTCGACACCGGCGCCTTTCTCGTTCACTTCATCTCTTCTGCGCACCAATCGCGTTAGCTGCTTCAACCCCTCCTTCATCCACTCTTCTCTTCTCGATACGCTCGTTTCACATGGTACGGCTGTCTCCAGCGGCTCGCTGTCGGCTGCAGCCGGTTTCTTTGCAGTGCGCATACACTCATTGACGTAGTCATACCACGAGTTTATACTCGGAATTGTCAAATGTGTTGCTTTCACCGCATTTCTTTGGTGTCCAATATCTTGGACACGAGCAATATTGTCGTCTAAAGTGTCATGTAGAGAAGTCTCTGCGGGAGCTGATGACGTTATCGGCACAGTTTTTTTTTAAATCGGTTGGATATATGCTGCTATCATCCTTCTTTAGGACAGTACTTGTGTCTACGTCAAAGATCAATGACGCCCCACTATGAATCAGAGCTCTAGGAATATTTTTTGGAGAGGGCATGGCCCTCACGAGAGTAGCCGCAGACGACATTATCGTTTTACCATTAGTCTTCTTTCCCTGCGAAGTACCGTGGCTGGGGACAGGGTCTGGAACAGCAGTATATAATGGTATTGGATTGCTACCATCAGATATTTCAGATAACCCTTCTTCCTCGTTTTCGATGTCATTGGGCGAGCTGTCTGGAAGACGGGGTGTAGGCGTCCCTGCACTTGTTGGCTTTGGATGTGAGGCTTTCGGCACTGAGAATATATCTGCGCCCGTCACCTCCTTGGGTATAACCAGAGATATGAGCTCTATATATGCCGATATAATAGCCGTTCTAATCTTTATTGTAGATGCAAGTGATGGTGCAGTCAATTTGGTTTTCTCTATTTGTAGAATGAGGGCCTTGGCTGTCATATGGAACTCCGTGTCTATCGATTCTACTATCGCTGGATTTGAAAATACGGTATTCCTGTCCACTGTTGTGGCGTTTGCCAAATTGGATACTGGTGATTTGCTAATGTTTGAATTTCTGGCAGAAGTACTCTGTGCCATCATATCGTTACTTGTGGTTGACTCAGCTTCCTTCCCCGGTCGATATCTGACTTTCTCCGTGGAGATGCTGTTACCGTGCCTCTCAAGCTTGCTGACCTTGTTACAAAAGCCTATTGCAATGTCTTCGCGAATAGGTATAGTTGCTTCCGTATTGCCGATCGCAAGACTAAGATTGAGAAATACCTCCGTGCGATCTTCATAGATGACTCCTACCATGTCCTTGCAGAAAGGAACTGCAATGGTTTTCGGCAAGAAAAGGGTCATGTAGCCTTCCTGGTCGTGGAACGGAATGCGGAGCGTATAAAGATCACTATTCCGTTTGCTGAGAAGTCCATTCGACGTCGTAGGTACTATAGTGGAGCTCGCCGGTGTTGCAGGGTTTTCTAGCTTTCTTCGCACCGTTGTGTGATACGTAGTCTTTACAGCTATGGATGTTGCAAACACGTCACCCTTTGCAAGGTCAGAAATTGCATGACCATTGGTGAGGAAATATACCCCGAAAATGGGTGGCAGAAGGAAGATAATTGATTTCATAGCGTTATTAGTAGGCCTGCGCTTAGGAAGGACAAAGATGGCTATTTGAGTGCACGGATCAAGATGATGTGGAAGATATTCGTTGTAGTTTTAAAAAACACTTTTAGTGCTGACTTAGCATTGCATGAATAATGAGTATTGAAGACGCATATACACAAACATTCACAGCCATTCTTTCGAAGAATCCGGAAGATCAATGAGTCAAACCCTTCCATATGACTACAGACCCTCTTGAATGACTTGAGCTAGTCGGCGAACGGGACGCGGTCCGGGACGCGGTTGCGGTCTAGTAATAGTTTTCGTTTCGGTTTTCTCTACGACAGAGGTTGTATACACAGTTGTCGTTGACTCGGGTGTGCCGCTACTACTAATGACTTATTAGCTCACGTCTTGTTTGGATGAAGCCTTTATTAACCTTGTGTTTTTATGCCTGAGGGTCTTCGCCAGAAACAGTGTCGAGACTGCATCCTTGGCCGAGAAGTTTGGACCCATAAATGACTTTCTCCCTGTACTTGTACTTTCGGTTTCTATCTCAGTTTCCAATAGTAAGGCTGTTGAAAAATCAATAAATTCGATTGTACCAGTAATGATAGCTTGAGATGTTTGAACGATCAAGGTGCCGGGTCTAGATACAGTGGTTGTTATACTGACTGACCGTGTAGTCGTTATTGCTTGGGTTACAAGGGCAATATCCCCACACTTCCTGGTATCGAATGCATTCGAGGTTGCCATCATCTAATACGGTGCATACTTTGGCGTCAACGCCTGAAGGAGTCTCACCCGCTGTTAAGGACCGCCAGGGTGCAAGCCAGTATGTGAACATCCGTTTAACCGTTAGTCCAAGTGTGGTAAGCGAAAAGTCGCCCGTGACGGGGGTTGGCGTCTCCAAAGTGAAGCTAAACTCTGTTGAAAATGTAACTTCTTGATTACATTCTGTAACGGTCACTTTAGAAGCCAATCCAGTGAGTGTTATCGCGCAAAAAGCGGTAGCTACGGGAGCATACACTGTCTAACAGCTTCCTCTTTCTGCCATGGTAGTAGTGTAGTTAGTACTCGCGTTTTGATACGGTGCCCTAGTTATAGCGATTAGTCCAATTGGAGGCCCAATACACCAAGTCATCTCGGGCACGTATGACGTGAGAACCTGGCTTTGGGATGCGACTTCAGATACTTTGTATAGTGTGCTGAGTTGAGGTTGCTGTACATTCTTGTATTGTAGTCATATACTCGGTCGTTGTATAGTTGAAAGGGCGCGGTTCTGTGACTGTGACAACGACAGGATCTGAGAGCTCAAAGGTTTTCGTGGCATTGAAGATTTCATGCGGTAAGCTACGTTGGGCTCCAACACATAGAGGGAGGAGGATGAGTGGAAATATGAGAGAGCTGTAGTGAAATAAAGACGTTTGCATATTGAGGGTGCGAGGTAGATTTTGTTTGCTCGAAGATTTTCAGAAGAAGTAAAATGAATAACTGCATTGCCATAGTCTTCCATATTGCAGCAATAACTTAGGGTTGTTGACTCAATTGCGTATGGAATGGGAGTATCTCCCTTGCATACCAGTGCGACAACCTATGAGGTGTAATTGTCTTACATCATCCGTATCTAGAAATTTCTAATGTTGTCTCAAATCCTCAACGGTGTGAGTGTGCCTAGACAGGTGAGACTTTGTAATCTACACGCGGTGAATTCCAAACTGTCGAGTCTTACGGTCAGTTGGACCACCTAGACAAGGCTGATGATGGCATCCCAGGGTACAGGGAAGGTGCTTGGAGCTAGACACATCTTAAGAAATTAACTCATTTTGTCCAACAGGAAGAATACAGTTGGTCAGGTCGGGGCACCAGAGTAGAGATGTGGCGGCTACATTTGTCGGCATGGACATTTGCCGACCCAACCACTTTTCGAGCTAGTAACGTAACGTTCCCTTCCTGTTTATTATGGTGTGCTCATAGGAATATGTTCCTATTTTATGTTTTACCTCTAGTAATCTGATACGTATATGTCTCGAACTGCTTACCTTCCATTGTCAGTTAACTTCATTCCTGAGTTGATGAAGATTTCTTCATGAGCACGACATTAACCCCTCAATTGCTTCTGACCACTGAACCATCGGGGAAGGAACGCGGGAGTTGAATAATGCAGCCGCCTTCGATTAACGCCCACGATTACAAGATATTCCTTCGTGTCACCTTTTCTCTCCAAGCTCCATTTGTACCTTTAATAAGTGCACAATGGTTTCAAATATGCCTATCAAGCTTGCTATCCTTGATGATTACCACAACATAGCAGCACAACACTTTGTGCACATAGACCGATCAAAATTAGACGTCACAGTCTTTAGCGACACGCTCCCAGCATACTCCCACCCAGAAACAAGCGATGCTGAGCGCAAAGCTCTAGTGGACCGCCTCAAGCCGTTTTCGGTCTTATCGACGATGCGCGAGCGCACCGCATTCCCTGGCGAACTGCTCCAGCAATTACCTAACCTCAAAGTCATCCTCGCGACCGGTGGCAAGTTTGAGAGCTGGGATATGGATACAATCAAGGAGTTGGGTATCAAAGTGTGTGCCGCGCCTGGAAAAGGGAGGACAGAAGGGCGAGGAGCCAGACAGTCGGCTCGAATACTGCCTGTAAAGAAGGGCGGTGGTCATCCGACAACACAGCATGTGTGGGCACTTATTTTGGCCCTTGCTCGCAATGTCGCTGCAGATGACGCAGTAGTTAAGGGTAAAGGTGTTGAGCCGGGATGGCAGACGGAGCTTGCGATTGGATTGCCGGGAAAGACGCTGGGG
This sequence comes from Ophiosphaerella korrae, assembly GCA_028456385.1. Taxonomy (NCBI): domain Eukaryota; kingdom Fungi; phylum Ascomycota; class Dothideomycetes; order Pleosporales; family Phaeosphaeriaceae; genus Ophiosphaerella; species Ophiosphaerella korrae. The sequence continues at coordinate 111,024 of JALNQF010000042.1, read as the reverse complement.
TTGGTGGGGTTTGGAAGGATAGGGTCACATGTGGCAAGAGTCGGAGTGCTTGCGTTTGGCATGAAGGTTGTGTGCTGGAGTGCGAATTTGACGCAAGAAAAGGCGAATCAATTAGCTGAAGAGGCGGGCTTGCCGGTACTTGGTGGGGGTATGGCGGAAGAGCATGAAGAGACGTTCAAAGTCGTTAGCAAAGAGGAACTTTTTAAGGTGGCTGATGTTGTCAGTGTGCACTATGTCCTCAGCGAACGGTCGGAAGGGATTGTGGGTGCACAGGAGCTGAGCTGGATGAAGCACTCAGCCCTACTAGTCAACACCTCCAGAGGGCCTCTGGTTAACGCTGCCGTGTTGCTCGATGTACTTCGACAGGGTCGCATTAAAGGCGTGGCATTGGATGTGTTTGATGTGGAACCCCTGCCCGTGGATAGCCCATGGCGTAGGGAGGAGTGGGGAGCGAAGGGCAAGAGCAGAGTGTTGCTGACACCGCACATGGGCTATGTGGAAGAAGGTACTCTGCAGATCTGGTATGAGGAGACGGCTGAGAATGTGGAAAGACTTGTGAAAGGCGAAGAACTCTTGCACGTGATTGCATAGAAGGGCCATGATAGTTGGTAGGCGCGGAGTGAACTCATTTGATATGGATAATATGTTACAAACCTCAAGGTATATACAGCGAAGGAAAGTTGCACTTTTGGCAGTTTATTTACCCAGGTTCTGGTCCTTGAGCTCTTTCGTCTTTTCTGCTACCATTTCGGTGACGCTCTTGGCCTCGTCGCCCACGCCCCTCACCTTCTTAGCCATGCGCTCCTTCCAGACCTTGTCCTCTTCATCACGCATCTCGAGCTCCCTCAACCACCTCTCTCTGGTTTCCTTGCGCTCCTTCTCTGCCTGCATTTTTTCGTAGTCTTTCCTCTTCACCCTGTCCTTTTTCCAGTACAGATTGCCGATGACGAGGACGGCGATTGTGAAGGACTGGGCATAGAGACGGCGGCGGAAGTAGAGGTTGGTCATTTTGTGGTCGCCTTTACGCATACTGCGGGTGGCGCCTACGATGGCCCACACTGTGAGGCCGCAGCCAAACGGAACCAGGGGCTCCTCGCGAAAACGACGCCATATCTTGTCGAGGGTGTTTTCGTTGTAGAAGTCGCTGGATCAGAGATGAGCACTGGCAGGTGGGCGGGGCAGGTGCACAAGGACGTACACATTTTCGTCGAACGACGAGGGGAGAGGGGCGCTATTGGGAGGCCTAATGCCGGCCATGGAGCTGTGTTGTGTGGGCGCTACTGGGTACGGCAGGCATGAAGATGCTGGTGGGAGCTGCGATGAGCTCATTGATTATCTCACCACTCGCCGGCATCAGGTATCGGCGCCGGCGCTTGGAGATGATCCGACGCCGATGCGCGCAGGAGCTCCGCAGACAACGCTAGGAGACAATAGATACGCAGAGGCCGAAGCCGTGAGCATGAGGACGTCGACCTGCCAGACAGCTCCCTGACATGCGCCATGAATCACGCGAGCGAGTCCTCAGGAGCAGCGCAGCCCGATGAGAATCTCGACGGCCGTGCAAACGAGGAGCGAGACGCACAAGCAGCGGTCGAGCGACGACTGGATGCAAGGAGGAAGCGCATCCGTATGCTCAACGAGCTGTTGCGCGAGCTTGACCTGGCCGTCTACATGCAGCTCATCACCCTCTACCATTTCGAGTACGGCTCTCCTATGTCCCCGTGTGCCGCCTACTGACATCTGCCCCAGCTGCTCCTTCTTCTGGCTCGCCGTCCGCGCCCTCCTCCATGCCAGCCTGCTCACCCCTCTCTCCGACCCCATTGGCGAGCGTCCGCCCGACGAGCCCAAGCCGTTCCTGGCCCTGATTCTCTTTTCATTCTGCGCCAACTTCCTCCTGCACAACATCTCTGCTGCCCCGTCTGCGGGCGAGGATACCCGCGGTTACCTGCATGGCGGCCTGATGATCGACTTCATCGGACAGGAGGCCCCCACCAGCAAGTGGAAGCTCGGGGCCCTGGACACCTGCATCCTGCTCCTGCAGCTCGTCATGGTCGCGGTCCACGTAAAGAGACGAGAACTAAAGAAGAAACTTGCAATCACGTCGGCAGGAGCGCCCGTCGCACGGAACACCAATGAAGCCACAGTAGGCCAAGACGCCGATGACGAGGAACGTGGCCTCCTGCACCGCACCGATACTCTGTCTGACGTGGGAGTGGATACCGACCAAGATCAGGTCCTGTCGTCGCCGTCGTCAGACTGCGGCCAACCGGACGCCCTCGATATTCTCACCTCAGGCCAATGCGTCATTGGCGACTTCTCCCTCGTCGACACATTGCTCCAGGAAAACAAAAACTACACCGCCTATCGTTTGACACGGTCAGAAAGTGGCATAAATTCGATGCCGGAGACGCTGCAGAGGCTCAATACGTTGCGCACTCGCCTTGCCGTCGGTGGTGGCTGATGATGCGTGCACAGTTGTCGCTATCTTTCTACACCACGTGTGTGCCACAATATACATCAATACTCTCGCTTACCGAGCTGGCTTGTAGCATGTTATTGAGACGTCCTGCAGCGACAACTCATCCCGGGTCTTTCGGCTACCCCCACCAGATGCTCCCATTCCCCCACGCATAAGCGCCCCAATAGAAGCCAGCACGGCAAAATCTAGCGGCTTCAAGAGAGATATCGTCGATTTCTTGCGTGTGGATGACTTGCATTCCATGCGCCAGGTAGTTCTGTTTAGTCTGAGCGGCAATCTGGAGCCTCAGCCCTTTTTGCTCGAGATTGCTCGGCTCTGCTAGAGTGCTTCCATCGTCTATGGGCCACACGCTTCTTCGGTAGTCTAGCACACCGATAACGGGTCTGCCGCCCGCCCAATTGCATACCCCGTCCGTCAATCTATCCGCACGGGTGCAATGTCAACTCTCCGCGGGCAGGGGCTGATCGGTGAGCCCTAGTCCACGATGAAATCGGTTCCGAACGTTACGTATGAAATTGATCGGCGTGTCAGCCGGACAGGCGCACGAAGGGGACAGATCCATGTTGCAACATCATCAGAGCCAGTGGGGCGGCAAGGCTTGTTGCCTGGCAAAATGAGGCGCGCAACGGGTGACAAGACGCAGTCTTAGCTCTGCAATCATGATAGGTAGTCATCAAACAGTGAATGCACCACGTGAGACAGTGCCCTCCGCTGCTGCATAGTTGAGTCAAATATATATAAATACGCATGCACACGGACACAGTTGTCGCCATGTCATCTCCACATCATCGCTGCTGTACCTGGCATGGACCAGGCGGATTGATTGTCACAGGAGGCTCCTGACGACATCCCAATTCAATACTGGGTGCATGCTTGGCCCCGCAATGCGAAGAAGCAAAACGCTCGGCTATTCAAGCCACCATGTTTCCAACGTGCGCGCGTATCTGTAAGAATGCAGCTGCCAGCCACTCGCATGAAGTAGCAAGGTTGGAAGATATGATTTTAAATAATAAAAAATTTGCGCCGTAAGCCAGGCCAAAAAAGAAAAGCAAAGCAACCCTTGAGTTTTTTTTATTTTTTATTTTTTATTTTTTTCCTTTATGCCGCCTAAGGCGAGACGCCCGCCAGAAAAAAAGTGAGACATGGGGCGGGTTGCATTTCGTCCATCTCGCGTACCATAGTCGAGTTCCTAATGTGCAGCCCGAAGAGTTTCTGGACTTCGGAGGCAGGACGCCGAAAGGAAGAGTTGGGGCTAAAGTAGGTGGATGGGCTAAGACCAAAAAGGGCTTTCCATCGGCCCGTCGCCCTGCTTTTTTATAGTTTTAGTTTTGCCATTCTCCTAGCCGCGCTCGCTGAAGCTGCTACTGTCGCCATCAAATCGCCTAGTCAGACAGGAAAAAAGGACGGGGGGCGGGAGGTGGTTGTTCCCTATGAAGCAGTTGTAGCGGTCTATCACATCTAGTCTATCACATCACGCCCGTCCGAGCGACACAAGTCTCAAACTTTGTTGCAAACTCAGACGGACCGACCCGACCAACCAAAGTCACCGTCGACAAGCTGTGTTAAGTGAATTTTCCTATTGGCTGATGGGCGCTCTCACATGACCGGACGGATGATGCGGGCCATCACACCAAGTCTGACATGCATGGGCATGGAGCGACGGGCTTGCGTTGTTAGCGTATTCCGGCATAGTGGAACAGTGTGGGTGGGATCAGGATGTGGTGCATGGGAGTGCATGCAAGATTGACGGATGGGGCAGACGTGCATGGGTATATGCATCAGGTCAAGCGGTCTGTTGTCATTGGGTGGCATTTCCCATGTCTTGCTTTGGCCCTGTGGTGTTGTCTTGTCCTGTGTGGTCTTGTGTCTTGAGTCTTGACCTTTGAACCCATACGGCATGAAAGCCAGCAACAATTCTAGGCCCCCAGACACGCCCTAACAGCACGACCGTGCTACAATGGCCCTTAGTTGCGCATGCGCTCAACTCCGCGATGGCGCACACATAATACCGGTACAACTTGCACCGACTGACGCGATGCGTCCCATCTTATCTCCTGTGCCATCTGATTAGCTGCGAAGCTCTTCTCGTTCCGGATCCTCTCATAAGGCTGTGTCAGGTTCGCCCTTCACCACGCGCATCATCTTCAATCTGACATATCGAGTCCCGCTCCTCAACAAGTGCTGTGTAACCCATACGGGACATGGTTGCATATCAACCTCACTCTGTCACCGACTCACCGTCCAAGTTTGGGCAGGGCCTTTGATTGCGCAAGCTCGCGTTCGGGACTTGCAACACCCCTCATCATCTGCATAAGCGCCTACCAGGGTGGCCCGGCCAAGCCTTCTCTTCCTTTGCATGTCTAAGTAGATATTCGAGCTCTTCTATGTGCGGTCTGCCTACAGCACGGCCCAAGTTCTACGAATACGTAGGCAGATAAGTATTGTCCGCTAGCATCATTGCCTACAAATGCTGTGCCATAATGCCGCGTCAACCAGCAACCCGAACGTGAGTCGATAGACACGGCGCATCGCTGAATAGGTCTCGTATCCCGGAATGGTGCTAGTGGCTCATTATTGCGTGCATATTCGCGCGCAGCGGTTGCGATCGTCTTACTAGTCCAATAACGACCCAATCTCTACACACTAATCATCACCAGTACTGTAGTCTGCATCCATCATAGATCTCGTGTACATGTACATACATCTACAAGCAAACGAATATGCGGTGTGGATATACACGTGTCGAGAACACCCGCACGCCTTTCTTCAAACCCTGTGTAGGCGTGTGCTGCACGGTGGGGCAAAGAGGAAACATGTCCGGATGAGGTAGCGACTAGAGGATACTGGTGATCGTGATATGCACAGTGACCTGTCTTCCTTCCCGGTGCACGCGCCGTAAGAGACATCGGTATTTCACTTCGCCGGCTGGACGGCGTGCTATTCTCATATAGCTGCCGAACCATCGGGCCGAACAAAAGGAGCTGACAGGATCATGTTGATGACCTCGTGCCCTGGAGAGTTGCCGACCGACGCTGCTATTGAGTCATGGACGTTGCTTCTGCCAACTCTAGGTACAGGAAGCAATGAGAGCATGGCACCCTCTCACACATTTTCCAGGATCTTGTGCCATGCGCTGTTTACTATCCAAAAGGACGTTTAACGAGATGCCTTTGCAATAAACAATGGCCTTGGGAGCATAGTTCGTTTCGCGGAGCCAAGGCAAGTGGAGCTATGCCAGACACTAGGCAATGCCGTGCAGAATTCCTTGTGGCGTTCGTGACAAGCTACTGTATGTACTATATACTTAGCCTGTGAAGGTCGTTTCCCACGACTCAAGACCACGTGAATTGAGCAAGGTGAATCCTGGCGACTGCGGCGGTATGCCTCATCAGTATGCAAAGGGAGTGAGACGTTTTTTTCTCTGAAGGGGTAAATCTGCGACATAGGTCCAATCCTGTCGACGTTGAAGACCGCACAGAGGATATGCATAAAGAAAGTTGTCATGGCTCAGTGCCACAACCAATTTATGTCGTGAAGAGAACTCCCAGGCGTTTTCCAAAGAGCGACACTAACGACCTCAGGACTCTTGGCGCAGCTCAACACCCACTTGCTCCGTCGGCTGATACATGCTGAGAAATACCTACCCTGCCAAAAAAGTCCCGAGTTCAACGATGGCGCAAGATTGAGCGTTGTGCGATGAGGAGCCTGGTCAGGTGCATGTTGCATCATAGGACCCAAGCCTATGCAGACTTCTGTCACTGGCAACCGATTCACAGTGTTCAAATCCTACTACGTACGTGTCAAATGTTAAAACTGGTGCTAGAACGACCGCCCTCATTTGCTGAATTCGGCAAATCGACAGATACAGCAAAGTCAATTATGCGGGGAAGGCGGTTCGCTGTCTCTTCAAACTATCGCGGTGAATTGAACTCGGCCCTAGACATCCTACCTTGTCAACGGTCTGCCGTCTGATGGCTGGACTGAATTCAAACACGAGCCATGGTTTTAGCCACTGTCCTGGGAACCCGGTTAGTTCATTCTTCCAGTCGTGATCCATCTTTGGCTTTCGGACCGTTCATGGACAAAGCTTAAAAAAAAAAAAACAGCTCTTGGCACTACTGTATGGAAAGAATACGCGTTCATGGATCCGGGGAACTGCATCAGGGTTTCCGCAACCATTTTAGCTGGCCTTGGAGCCAGACCGACGGATGACTTTGGTATTGTGTTGTTAGTGATAGCTCGCGTTAGACCGTGAAACAAACCATGCTAGAAAAGCCATACCAGACTAAGAAGGCCATAGTTTGCGCTCGAACCTTAAGATCGCATATGAAAGGCTAGATCGACGTCATTCGCGGCGAACGGCTCGACCCGGAGTATTGTCCGCCAGTCGCAGCATGCAAAACACAGCAGCACAGCTTCTATCGAGTCCAGCATCATGGTAAGGTGGCTTGTTTCAATGATCACGCTTTGCAACCCAACGAACCTGATTACTGGGACGGGAAGGCATCCATGCTGTACATTATACGAAGCGTATGGTTATTGCCTGATGTTCATGTAAAGCTCCCGAGGATAATCATGAGTTGCGAAGAGACATTTAGTCTAGTATCCAACGCAGCAGTGCTACATTGTCAGCAAACTGCGGTGAATGATAGCAGGTCAGCGGCTTTTAGACCAGTCTAAGCACCCAAATGTGACGCAACTCTGATTTCGACAGAACTCAGTCCCAACCAACCCGGAGCACGATCCCTGGCCGAGAAATTCCCATCATTAAAAATGCCTCGGCCAATTAAGAGGCTGTAAGCGACACAAAACTATGTGCTGCTTTTCCAGACAGCCCGCGGCGTGTGATTAAACCTAACTCAAACGCCGAAACGTAGTTTAAATGAGGCGCCGGTCCCGCCATAAAAGCGCTAGCGAAGTGGTGTTTCAACGGAAACGACCGTTGGCAACTTGCAGATGTGGGTGGTGCGGGTGCTTGTCCACAGAACTTTAAACAATTATAGCCTGTACTAGAGCAAACTCCGCATAATGGGACCAGATGAGTTTGGTCATGGCGAGGAGGTAGGGTGTTTGAAAGGAACATTGCCAAAGCGATCAGACAATGCGAATTGTTTATACAACTACTTGTGAAAACGTGAGGCCGCGCCCAGGTAATACATTGGTGAAGAAGAATCTGAGAACGCTCAAAAGGAGATGTGTCCGTGGGGACGAATGTTTCTAGATGCGATTTCTATATGTTTGACGTTCAGCAACAAATGGCTGATAAAGGTGCTGGAGCCATAAAGGCCGTGGGGTATATTGCAAAAGTTGTGCTGGCATCCAAGCAAATCAATTGGCTCGTCCACCATGAGTTAAAAAGAGACATTGTCTGAAAATATTCAAATTGACCAAGGAAAAGTGTGGTGACCAGCGCTCAAGGCTCGCGAGGTTGGCCATGGGATGAAGACCAGTTTCTACCAACGTCCGGAGTGAAAGGGTCACGGTAGGCCGGCCTCTCTGGTGCCATGTGCTGCTGAGTGGATGGATGGGCCTGCGTTATGCTTTGAGCGGAGGCAGGTGTGATTGAAGGAAATGCAACTGGAAATGCTTGACCAAGACTGGGCGCGCCCATATCCGCCTGTGCGGGGCCAGCCACTGGATGATAGTTGTTGGTGCGTCTCCGTACGTTGCGCTCATTTTCCTGGAAGTCTTCGTCATATTCGGCATAAGAGTCCTCCGAAACTTCCCTCGCAGAGGAAGTCAGAGATGGAGCCACTGATGGGCGCCTTAGGCGAGGCGAGGGCGGTCTTCCATAATGACTCTCAGATCGAGTTTGTTGGGCAAGGATGCCCTTGAAATAGTCGCGCTCGCCTCGATAATAATCTGCATCCTCAATGGCGTCGCGTAATTGCTGCTCAAGGCGGGAAATACTCATAGAAGCTTCGCGCTCCTTCTCTTTCCTTCTAGCACGGAAACGAGCGGATGCACCAGCATTGCGCCTTCTTTTCTCGTCAGCGACCTTTGAGGCCGCCTGAACGTCAACTGGAATTTGAACGTTGTGTCCTTGTTGGCTTTTGATTGTCATATATTGTATGTTATTTTGAGGTGAAGGCGCCATGGGAATCATGCTGCGGTCCGACTCCATGGGTCCAGCAGAGAGACGGGACTCGTGCATTTGCCCGGCTGAATGTCTCGCAGCATAATGTCCCGGGGTCTGAGAGTTGTCGAACTGGCTAGACGCGACAGAGGCCGGCTGACTGTAAGGTGAGTATTGGCCGACAGGGCTTGCACTTCCAGACTGGGCAAATCCCCCGCTTGGCCGGCGAACCTCAGTGCGAGCTAGGCTCTGGGAGGGTGGTGCAGGGCCTGTACCAGGCATAGAGGAGAAATATGGAGGTGGTCGAATTCCTGCTGGAGGGGTAGGTACAGGCTGGTACGAGGGAAGTGATTCTGATGGACGAGTGCTAGCTGTCAAAAAGGGAGATTGGTGGGCATCGATTGTTCCTGTGGGCGGATTGAGCAGGCCAACGCTCTGTGTCCTATGCTTGTGGGGTGAGTTTGGACTTCTGGCATGTCTTACGGACGATGGCCTTCCCAGGGGCTGGATTTGCCGAGGATAATCATCCTGAGTGGAGTCGACGCTTGCGGGCCGACTGATCGAGAATTGACTCTGGGAATGTTGTGTCTCTATGGGCGAGGGCGAGTCCAGTTGGGAGAGACTTCGCCTCCGATTTCTCTGCTGCTCGGCCAATTCGGCCTGGGGATTGAGAATGGATTGAAGTGGATTACCCTGCCTGCCGGATGATGGGGTGGGCGGCGTTTGAGACAAGGCACGCAGAGGTGGAAGGATGGTTTGGCCGAGCACGCCATCGTGAGAAGCACTTCGGTGGGGTGGCTGCATTGCGAAGACAGACTGGATAGGCGATAGCTGAGGCGTGGTGGTCTGGCCCGGGCGAGGTACTCCTTGCGGTAATCTTGACATGTGGGGAGGATTGTCCGAGCCCCTCTGTCTACTATGAGCCAACCATGAGCGGGGAGATTTGGGAAGGTCGTAAGGTGGGGTCAAGGAGGGTGGGAAGGGCTGTGGTGGAGGAGGGTGCTGGTGTGCAAAACGAGGGTGAGGGGCCTGGATGGCAGGAAGTATGGTCGCCAGCGTGAAGCACGTGGGTGGTCGCCACAAGGACAACCCTATGGATATTTGAAGAAAAGGGAGCAAGGCAGAAGAAAAAAACTAGGCGAACGGAACAAGAGAGGCGAGTGATGAGGTGACGATGCGGCGATGCAATGATGTAGGTGGACAGGCAGTGGGAGCTATGCAGAGCGAATAGGGTGGGGGCGAGCAGCCATGCCAGGTACGAGGCAGTCGAGGAAGGGATGGGGGGTTGAGATGAAAATGAAGCTACAGGCAAAGGGTAGCCCGCGAGGCACAGGCGAAGGTGCGACAGGCAATGTGATATACTATTAGGAATGTACGGTGAAGTAGGATCTGCTGGGCAGTACCCCTGTCGCCCATGTTGCGGCAGCAAGCAAGTACATCATGCCTTGTCGGCGGCGCTGGGAAGGCGCGCTAGGCGATGGGTTCGGCTCTGGGGGGAGGGTGGTGAGGGTAAGGGTAGGGGAGGAGTAGTGCGTGTGAGAGAGTGGCACATTGGCACATTGGGGCACTGGCACAGGCACTGGCTCGCGCTGTTTCCTGCCTGCCACCGGGGGGTGACTCGTGAGTGAGGGCCGCACGGGCCCCGCGGACTGGGGGATGGGCACGGGTGCTGGCAATGGCACTTGCACTGTTGGCACTTGCGCTTGCTCTTGTTTTGCACCGCACCTGCCTGGCGCTTGCGCTTGCACCTGCGCTACTGCATGGTTTGGAAGTGACGATGGCGTTGGCGCGGAAGCGGCAGCCAGCCCTCCGGCAGCCCGCAGCAGGAGCGCCCGCCGCCGACTGACTCCTCGCCGGCGTGCTATGTGCTGTTGCGGAGTAGGCTGCCCCCGAACTGCTCCTGCCGGATGCAGTATCTAGCATCTACCGTGTACTGGCCGTCCGGTCGTGGCGGCCCAACCCTGCCCGCCCGCTGCCTGCCCTCTGCCTGCCCTCTGCCTGCCCTCTGCCTCTCATGTCCCTCTCAGCCCTCCCGGAACTCTGTCCGCCCAGCAATGACACCATCCGTCCGGTCGTGGCTGGCCTGCGCGGGGCACCATGTCATATGCCCTCCGCTCTCGCTTGGAAGAGTCGAGTGCAAACGAGTGCAAAATTGCATGCTCCTTTCCCCGGCCTGCCGCCTGCCATTGGCAGCTCCGCGACGCAATTATTATCCCCGAAACCCTGTTCACAACCCCTCGAACACCGCTCGAGCGTCAGCACCCTGAGGCCTGCACAACACAACCACGCCGTGACTCTGCTGCCTGCATCTGCACAATCTCCCTCTCCTCACATGGCCCTCTTCCGCTCAACGGGCCCGGGACGGGTCAGCAGTCGCTAAGTCTCGTCGCGCCTCGCATCGCCGCTGCACGAGATGAAATTGCCCCAAGCCACGCGCACGCTGACGGTCGGCCTGTTGAAGCAATATTCGTGGGGGCGCCACGCCGCCTCACCAAGTTACACTGTGACACTGACTGCCTGCCCGACACGATATCATTTCTCTGTAGAAACATGTGCTGCGCCATCACCCCTGGTGGGCAAGGGTGTATGCTGGTAACTGCCTTCACCATCATCAACTTTCGTCACCCTGCACGAAAACCGAGCTGATGTGTCATACAGCATCTAGTAATCACAGACAGTTATTACAACCATACTGGTACTCTCTACCTACCAAGCACAATGAGTTGGGCATCAATCCAAGTGCCCCTTGTTGCATTGCTTCCTGCTTCCTGCTTCTCTGCGATCCTTTCTGAATTGACAAAACGCCCCCAACAAGGCGGTAGCGTCACGCTATTACCATGCATCATGACCCTCTTTCACGTTATCTTACTGCATCGCGTATTGTACCTTGCAGCTGGTACCTGCCCAGAGACGGGACCTGGGGACAGTAATCCCCTGGCGCCAGGAGTCGAGGGCATCAAGTACCTCTAGGTGGATCATCATTGATACACGCAGTCGCCCTCTGTAATTCTTCTTCGTATCGAGACCACCCCAGGCTAGCTTCGCTTTGCTTCTTCGTGCTTCTTCGATGCGTAGACGGCAGAAGCACACAGACACAGAAGCTCCCTATCTTCCCAAATTAGTCTACCGTGCTTCCAGGGCCATGGTCCCCGCCGCCCCGTCGATTGATCCGAGCTGATCGGTTGTCCACGCTCCGACCACTGCCCGGCTCCGATCTGTCGGTTGCTCAGCCAAGATCCGAGTCGAGTCCAGAAGGCATCACGTCACCGCCTACAGGCGACGGCGCGGGCTAATTACGCTCGCGCTTGTCACAATCGCCAAAGAGGGTTCCTCATCCCTCGTCCTAGGTCAACCTGGCCTGCTTCCGAGAAATCACCGCCCATCGCACATGTCCTGACTCCTGACAGCTGTCAACTGCAGCTCGCTGACATGTGCCTGCAGCCTGATAGCTATTCTCCACGACAAAACCATCCTAGGTCCCTACAGCACATGCTTTTGAAGCCAATGCCATGCAGAAGCGAGACGGCCCAAGCATCCAACTAATATCCTCGGCAACCAACACTCCCTCCGAATCTACCCATCTCTTTGTCCAATCACGTACATTCATCCTTCGTGCCATATTCTTCCCGAGATTCCATCAAAGCTTTGTCTGCGAGAGTAGTGTCTCCCGGGTAATAGCACTACACATCGTCTCAAACGCAAGCTGAACGGTCGTGTGAACCTGGCTGCACTGTTTTCAGCCATTTGTGATTGGCAGGCCTTAATAATTAAAAACGAACTAGCGCCGGCAAAGCAATCGACCGGGTCCCAAGTTTACCCGTGGCCGAAATGCTCCCTTGGAACAACACCACGGGATGCAACCTCCCAGGCTTCTCACGTCACAGCATCATGTTGTGTCACTGTCGTAACGTCATCCTGTTCAATCAATTTGCCAAACCCGCACTCCAAAGGCCAAACAATGTATGGTCCATTTAGACCATGCCATCTCTTCTTGACACAATTTGATGTCAAATGCTCCGAGTCAGTCGACACATTGTTGATACAGCGTCTTATAAAATAGATAAGTCTCTGGGATCACTCATCCAAAACCATCGTAGCCTTGTTAGATCAGAGGAGCACCACGCGGCTCTCGCTCCCGTACTGCACAACATATGTACTTTCCTTGAATACTTGGGCCATCTATAGACCAGATCCGGTGCTAGCTCGTATGTTATTTCCTAATTGCATTAATCACAAGTGGCTTGGTGTTGCGATGGGAACATCCAAACCCGCTTGCTTCCTGCCGAAAGATCACCAGCCGTGGTCAACCAATAATGTCACAACTATGGGGCATTTGTAGCTGCATGTCATCAGCAGTGATCCTAGCTACTGTCGCAGACAAGGTACGTTCTCCATCTCATGCCCAATTCCTTGGTTAGGGGTTCCTAGTACTGCACTGCGATCACAGTGGACTATTGTTGGCTACCGCGCTTGTTGCAACTGGCGTGGCCTCTGGAGCTCTGTACCCATAATCATATTCACCTCTCCGAGAATTGCATCAATTACACGATGAAATCCTCAAGCATCGTAGTTAGAATAAAGTGCCCGCCTGGATTTTCCTCTTTATGCATTGCCTGCTACTTACGGCCTAAGCACCGTGACCGCTCCAGCAATGCCTCGTCACGCGGCCTCACAAAAGGAAATACTTCGCAGCCAGGATCCACATGCTTCCCCAACACATGAATCACAATTGTATTAGAACCCTCGTAACTATACAGTAGCCTACCTCGTACTTTGAGAAAGCCTAAATCGTTTACCGAAGAACACCCACAAGAGCTATTCCCAGGCCGCTCCCACAAAGATCCGAGCTTGCGCGATAATCCATGGACCCCGGCACTCGTATTCACCACAACTCCACTTCTCAAAGCTACTTAGATAATTGTTTGTCGCGTGCACATGCTCTGCAACTAGGTACCCAGGTATCATGCCACAAAGACAATGACCAACGTCTAGAAGGAGCCACACAGCCTAGATCACACGACTTGCATGGCCTTCGAAAAGTCTGGAACAAGCAATTCCTAGCGTCGTTTGACAAATTCATACTCGGTCGTTCATCTGACAAACCCTCGGCAATGAAAAGGATTCCGTTGTGTTTGAGATGTAGGGTACTTGCCTCCGATGTACAAGGCATGTGTGCGTCAATCCATCTTCTTTGGGGGTCTTTCGGCGAGGAGTTAAATTGCACTAAAACTCACTGTGGTCTGTGTTTCAATGTCATCTACACATGATTGCTTTGTATGTTGTCGAATAATCATATCTTTCTCAAATCTGGCTACCGTGCCCTCTTCTCTCGCACAGTACGCCATGACTAGTTCTGTACCCAATACTCAAAAGTGCAATAATTCACATGGTGTGCATGTCTTTGTTCTGGAGCCCGAAATCTGGATAGTGCAATCTTTTCTCTGCCTAATTCACGTCCAGTGTCTAGAAAAGTTTGAACTGGTAAAGCTACGAGTAATACTCTAGAAATGGCGGGACCCAGATGATATTAAGTGAAACACAACATTGAATTAAACTGCCAGGCCCTCACTGCGTGTTTTCAAAGTCGTATCCCTTCCGCTTCTTGTTTTTTTTTAACTAGGTTGGGGGTTTCATCACGTACTTGCAGAGTGTACCTTTACCCCTCAACTATTTCCAAGGATGTGGTGTCATACCCATGTCCTACTTGATCAAATACACGTCGCACGTTCAGGTAGACTCGTGAGAAAGAACTCACCACGGCGTCTAATTTACACAATCAGCCCACACCTCATTTCAGGCATGCTTTGAGAGCTTTCTCTCAGGCCATCCGTTAAGTATGTTTACGTCGTCGCACAACGTTTACAAGGATGGGAACTCTTACCAAAATCGTGGTTTCTGCAAGACGACCCGTTGCACGATAACCTAGCACACCGTTAACAAGCCCCTTGGATTAACTAAAGATGAAAAGCACACCGCTGCGTCTCCTGTCAATGATTGACCAACAACACTCTAATTCTTGACTATCGCTCTCGGATCTTTCTCTATCTAGTACAACTTTACTTTTGTGGATCATAGCAAGCATAGCTGCGGTATATGGTCAAGCGTCAAGGACGCTAGGTTTCTTGAGGTATTGGAGTCGCTGTACCACGGAGAAGATGGAAGCTTCCCTGCTGAATAAATACTACGCTCGCGTCAAGATATACTTGTGTTGAATGAAGGAATAATTCTGTCACTGGCTTCCCACCCTATCTTGCCCAGTTAGAAGGACTTTCAAACTTGGACTTTTCCAATTGACAACCATTGGATAGTTACAGCACCGAGGAAAACTCAATGGATTATCTCGTAGATTCATCCTTTAGCTAAGGTACTTCGACGTCAAGTATATCTGCCATGAACTCCATGGCGCTTGTGGTAGCGAAAGAACTGCATCCCCAATTGACATCAAAATCAAAGTTAAAATCCAAGGTATCAAGAGGTATGACTGGAATCTTCTGTGGAATACGGATCTCCTCATCTTCAAGTCCAAGCATCTCTCTGGCAATGACCCCCATCGTATGATATTCCCTCTCCCCAGAGGGCCACACTTCTCCCATCATTTTCAGAACACCCATATTGAGTCTAATCTTTTCACGCTCCAATGATAACTTTGGTTCTTTGTAAATGTATCGACATGCTGACAACTGGGCGATGGTAATTAAAGTGATCATGCAAATGATGAATGGCGTGTGTTCGGTGAATCGAGTTGGTAATGTGAGAAGACTGCTAAGTTTTTCGATGGAGAAAAGCACTTTGGCAGTGTGAATGTGTGCTTCATCCTTAATAGGCTCAACGCATGAAGGTGGAGCTGGAGGGACGCACTTAGAGATGGACTCAATGGGGAAGCACTTGAGCGTAGAGAGCTGGCGATGGACATCGACGATGTACCTGAAGATATCAATACCTCTGGTGATGCAATGAGGACTCGAGGCTTACGTATGCATTAAAATGTTAGCTTTGAAAAGTAGTTCATCCACGCTCCCGTCATCGCGCAGTATCTTCCGCTTGCACGCTGGTAGAAGTGAGCACCATGCAGTCATAATCGTATCCACGTTAGCAGCTGTAGTCTTTGCATTCTCAATATCGGCCAGTTGGCGTGTCGCAAGCGCTCGATTTATTCCCTGGGTGAAGCCGATCAACTGAGCAAATGATGAGAACTCCATGTCAGAGAACTCGCGCATACCGTAACTGCGTAACGTTGCCGGAGGAGGGATTTGCTATGACTTTCTGAGCTAAATGTACATGTTTAACTGAGTAATGATCACCTACTCCAGATTCATATTGTTGCTCTTCGCAAGGCAGATCGGTAGTGATCTGAATAGACCCTGTACGCGTTGGAAAGGAATGTGTACTCCCTGCGATATGTGCGTCTGTAACATATATCATCCACCATGTGCGTCTCCAGCTTTCTTCTAATACTAGATCGCCTTGATTATTTTGAGATGCAAATTCAGCTTTATGCATTCCTAAACCCAACGCGCCACTTATAGCTTCGACCAATAGCTCTCTTCCTCTCTCTGGCTCATCAGATGCATACACAGCAATGACGTAAAGTAGCAGCGCTTGAAGGTAGTATGGGTTTGGTTGACCTGAGTGTGAACGCGCAGTGTTGATTGTTTGTTGTGCAGCGATAGCAAGTTGTGCTGAGTCGACCGTATCCGTGAATATGGAGCCTATGTATAACATAATTGGAAGGAGGGTTTGTTTAACATTAGGCTCGGTATCAATATATAGACGCAGCGACCATCTTGGAACAACGCATGGATGCGCCGTGTGAAAGAAACAATAGTACTGGGACAATAACTGATCAATTTTCACCGGTGTGAGACATATATTACCGAAGGTAATGTTGTCTAGCTGCTGAAAAGAATCCAAGGTATCTGTAAAACTGTGTGTTGAACTCCCGACTGATATCGATCCAGGTCCAGATCCGGATGAACAGTATGTTGACGATGTCCTTTCACACGAAGTACTAGAAGTCTCGCACAGCTCTGGCCTGTGCTGTGGCCTCACCGACGCAGGCACCTGGAGGGGCTCTTTCACTTGATGACGAGGTCTGCCACCGCGTCGCGATTTCCGATATTCGCAAATTTTTCCATCTGCAATACAGCGGTTACATCTCGGGAGAGTCGCATCGCATTTCACTTTACGTGAGCGACATTGAATGCATGCTAGCGCGACACGATGTATGGGTCGCTTCAATGTGTGCAATGCATGGGTGGTTGACGCCGATGTTTGCATCATCAATCAGAAATCAGGATAGACTGAGTGTATATGTTGCGCATCATGGCCCAGTACTCATTTATATAGGGTCCCATGCAAATCTTGCAGACTTGGTTTCCCATAGAACGGCATTGCAATGCAGCGGGATAAGCGGCGGAGAAGTGTGTCAAAGCCGGAGGTTGACGGGGTGGTGTAGCCTATGAGAAGAGATCACGGCATTTCAGGGGATGACCAGCGCAGCATTCCGTTGACAAGGATGCGATTATTCATCCTATTGCTATTGCGTGATGTCAGCTCGTATACTTTGCTTCTAGGTCCACGACTTGTGACTCAGTAAGCGAGATGGCGCCCCATCATTTTGGATCGCATCTAAGCTATGACCGAGGCGGTATCAATATCAAACAAATACAAATTCTTTGACAAAATAACAAAATGTAAACAAATGCATGGAGAATTATTCCCCTTGCCAATGAAGCCATAAGCCCAATAGTGACTAGATATCAATACCACTTACCTAGGCACCTTTCCAATTATAATAATGTGAAGCTTTCAACCATAGACGCAGGTTTTGATACCCATGTTTCAATTGATACTCTACAGCAGAGAAAAAGATATAAGACTACAAACTAACCGCATAGTTGTAGCGTATATATTGTGGCGTAGTAGAACCGCAAGTGATCGGGGAGGCTTAGGTCAGTATTGCGGCTCTGCGAGGGCTCCGAGGGAGATCGGATGGAGTAGATAGCCACCGACACCAACTCGTCAAGTAGTTACTCAATCCATATATTTCAACTCATCTCTCACCGACTGCGGGTCGCCACCTGCCTCCTACTTCTACGTGCATCCTACGATGTCACAATGTACTTTTCTACACTTGACAATCGATGTTGGTTGATTAATGCTTTCTTTTTGTGACTTGTTTGGCGTAATGATGTAGACCTATGTTCTAACGAAAGGTCGGAGATATATGCATTTTGCATTTTATCACAATCAGCCAGAGCACAATACAATGAGCTAGAACTAGCACAAACGAGAGTGATAAAAACGGGTAATGACCGTGATGTACACATAGAAAATCAGAGCTTTAAAGCTCTCAACATAGGTTACATCATGGAAGTGTGAACCTGCATTTGGCAATCCGGTTGGGTTGCATTGATTTTCTTTACAGTAGTATGACATACAAAGATTTCTGATGACTATGATAATGGCACAGGATGGTGCTTGAATGTATTCAACCTCTACATCGCCAAAGTGTTGTCAAATGCATAGGGAAAACTGATGTCATTGATTACTGAGCCACATTATGTGACAAGCATCTAAAATGACGCTGGCGGTCAAAAAACCGTCTCCACCGACTATCAAAGGTGTTGACTACTCTTAATCGATCGATAAAACCTAGAGATGAGAGAGTCGCTTCTTTTTAAGCGAATGTCTATCAAGCTGTGCTCCAATATGTCACCAATGACTCCGCATAGTGGTGTCATGGAGTAAACGGCTTCCAAGTAAGAATAGCGACCCCACGATGAGTGTCGCACCCTAATAGCAGTTATTTTAAGAATTATCAAAATCACGAGCTATACTTACGGAGAATAAGATTAACCATTGGTAACCCTCCTTTTGATCTTCATCCATAATCAGTACCCCGGCGATTGGCGTTCATAGAAGACTAGCAACAGAAATGACACTGTAGAATTCCCCAATTCGGACCCCAAGGCTTCTGTCAGGCGTAATCTGTCCAATCACAGACGCTGGAAGCGAGTTGATGTTACTAACAGTGAGCTCATAGCAACATGTAAAGAGTATTAGAACCGCAAGAGAGTCACCCAAAAGCCATAGAAAGAGATACAGGAATCCAGAAATTAGGACTATAGGCCATAGAATATTGAGTCGACCAATTTTGTCAGCCAAGACACCACCCCTGTCCTCAATTAGTACATTTTCAGTCGCTGGATTGCATAAACTCACAATCCAGCGCCAACGCAGCTCAGTCCGTTTATAATACACAAGAGGTACTTGCTCATAGCATTACCGTTGTACATGGCATTCGCGTACGTTTCTAGACCAAGGTCAGATCAAGTGTTTCTAGTAATCTAGGGTTGGTCATACTAATGTAGTAAAGTGGTATCCATAGTCCAAGAATGGCAAAGAAAGTACCAATGCAAAGGATTGTATATCGAATATCGAGGAAGCCTTTAAAGTCGATGAGGGTGTCGTAACTGAACTTTCTGTATGTCCTGCTTGGGTTACTTGTTGATATACACAACGCGATGGAGTAACAAATTCTACAAACATTAGTTCTGTAGTCTCCACGCGAACATACAAATAAGACACACCCAACCTTGAGGGCCGCTAAACGAATTGCATTCGCAAAGCCAACAATTGGAAGTAGCTTCTCAAACATGAGGGGATATCCAATACCTCCCAGCGCCGATCCGGCCGAGACCAACCCCATGGTGAGTGCACGCCGCTTCTTAAAGTGCTGACCAATCACTGTCAGCGCTGGCTGGATTCCAAAGGCTATTGTCAAACCCAAGTTGAGGCCTTGTGTTAAGAGAATTTGCCAGAATTTTCCTGGTTGGACAAAGGAAAGCATAAGGAGTGCAGAAATTGTACCGGTACCAGATCCAATGTATAGATACTTTAGTTTGAATCAGTATGGGTTTCTAAGACACGTATCCATATTGACAATACCAAGATCCCATAGCGGTCGCAAAGTGCTCCTGATATTACAGCAAGCAAGTTCATGAGGAACATTTGAAGTGTGCCACAGAAGGCGATAGCTGAGGTCGGCGTTTCTTTCAGAAATTCCTGGGTGTAATAGTCCTGAAAAAAATCCGAAGCTGTTCATAATGCCTGACCAGAACTCAGTTTGTGTAGACACCGATGAAACAAACATTGAATCATACCGAATGAGGAGTAGTAAACAAGAAAAGAACCAACGACTGTAAACCAAGCCGTGCGGTCACCCTCGCAGTGCTTGATTTTGCATGATTCTACCTCGGCCGTACTTTCTGAAATTCGACCTTCGTCCATACCGTAGGTATTCTCAGCAATAGCTTGCAATAGTGTGACAAAATAAACTCTTAATGAAAGCGAGGGTGAACTGCATTCCATAACAGAAGAATTGTAGATGAGCATATACTCCATATTTATGTGCTACCAACCTCATATAGATGGATCACGGCCCAGCAGCAGATGATAGCATAATGTTATCCAAAGGGCCACAATGGAAGAGGCCGGGAGCTACCCTCCCGTGAAAGGCATGCTTCCATGTGTTTTGTACATTCTTTAGTTGTTGTTTGGAATGTATGCTCCTCTCTGAATCCGCCGACATCATTCAAAGTATGTATCCGAGATGATGGAACGAATGGTTGTAGGAAAGATGAGCCGAAGAATACGTATTTAAGAGGGCAATATAATATAACCAGGGCTACCTAACACTTTGCTTCGAACTGAATAGAGATAGCATGTTGATTCAGAGAACGATGGTGTCAGGGTGGAAGGATCATGAGTACAGGCGCATGAATTGCTTTCCCGATCGGCTAGACGGCCTCTATTTGCTACTCTGAAAGACTAAAATGCACTCCCGAATATTCATCATCTGGAAGGATGTTGTTTTGCTGAAATGGTCCAGTGATCTGCCCTTTTTGTTTGTGCAACGCGAAAGGAAATGTTTGCGTACTTGTAGAGTTGAGCAACGTTACTGGCGTACACAGTATCTAACCGTTGATTATATAATGTGACTTCTCGTGTGCGATATTGCCATTACAATCCATAATGAGCAAGATACCCTTAGTTGCACACGTCGGTGATTGGACCCTGAAGCTAAACACTGACAGTTTGAAAATCTCCGATTTATGTCATACCAAGTGTATCAATCAAATATAGCGTAGATTGGGGATTTTGGCGTTGCGTGTCGATTCCTAGATCATGGTGATTGAGTTGAACCGAAGTTCGTTCCATGTCGGGTGCCTTCTAAGGCCAGGTTCTCTCTCAACGTGCAATTACGAGGCCATGTAATATCGGCTAACAATTTGAACGCAAATCTCAGTGACTACTAATTCTCCAGGATTAATTGGGCATCTCTAAAAGCCATTCGAGTCTCCTACGAGCTATCAATACTGTATGTAAGATCGAGTGCATTTTTTGCCTTCTCACACCAACAAAAGTCCGACAGGCAAGAGGTGGTACAAGCAAGGATTGGTGCAGGTAAAATTTGGTGGCCATGCTGACTAAAATCTATAATCATTTCTTGGACACAGAAGCGAATGACCTCCACCGAGTGCCATAATGCAATTAGGTTATCTCAAGGACAAGTGTAAGCTAATGGCACATAAGTGGAGAGAGAATTATAGAAACTGTCGTTGGTATATTAGAACAAGGCTCCCTTCGCTAACAAGAAGCGATACGAAGCCTGTATCTCAAATTTCATATTTACCATTACCTCTGTGGAGCTATGAAAAGAGGCTATATCCGAACTAGGTGTTATCTCCACGTTTATGGCAACCCTTAGGGCTTCAAGACCGAGGGAACAGCGCTTTGCCTAAGCGTAACACGGAGTTGATATGTCCAGGGATCTCTTAACAGGGAAGTTTAGCCCAGAGCTTGAATTCATACTTATCCAATATCTATTTTTGTATTTCGACTAGCGGAAGACACCAACAGACCCATGCCAATACGTATGCAACACATCAGTTGCAGCGCAGCCAACCCTTCAAACCGATTTGAATCTGTAGGTTAGTCTAGAACGGAGGAATGTACCAGGTAGTTTCGATGTTGACCTCACCGCTGGAACAGGTACGCCTGAGATCGCCACACGATTATGATAGCATCTGACCCTTATTTTATTCTGTAGCCTAGAAATGTTTCCCTAGCGCCGGTAGTACCTGGAGGAACATCAATATGGTGGCTATTTAAAGATGCTAGATCGGCATACCATGGCTCGACTAACGATTTTGCCGGATTCCAGACCGGGATAATATGAACCCTACAGGATGCATCCTAGCTACTTGCACTCTCAGTATATTTGTTCCATATCACTATTCAATACTTCTCTCAATATCTGCTGAACGGCTAATTCATTTTCTTTGGCCTTGCCCATGGGCCCGGAACTGGCGCTGTCTTTCCTCGGCAGGCTCGCGAGTACGAACGCGTTGTATGCCATCTACCGGCGGGATGAGATCGTGTTCATCTACTAAAGTTACGCGTTCTAGCTCGCCCAACATGCTCTCCTCGGGTCATCAGCGCCAAAAGCATCGAGTTTCATCTATTTGCAAATGAAGAGGGCGTTGCTATGCATGGGCCTACCACTACCTGGACCATACGAGAAGCCAGCTCGAAAGGGATTGCAATTATCTTATAAGTAGGGATGTTTCCGAGCGAGCAAGTACTATTGTGTCTCAAGATCAGCATTTGCATATTTCCAACTGCTAGACACTTGCAAGGCAAGGTTACATACACACCAATATGAGGCTATCCATGGTTTTTGCAGCAGCTCTCGCAGCAAGCGCTGATGCTGCTGCTTTTCAAAGGCGTCAGCGAGGGCCCGATGGTAAGTTGTTAACTGATTGTTGTGTGATCCCCTCCTCCGTTCCTATTGTATTGACATAGTACATAGTTGGTAAATGCGGATTGGATGCATTCGAGGGTCACACTTCAGAGGCTCTAGTCTTCTGCAGCAATATTCTGAAGTCAGGCACTGCGACCGAAACCACTACAAATGGCGGAACTACAACAGTTACTACCACCAAAAAAGTCACTACCACCTATTACCCGCCTACCACACGTCCAACGCCTACGCCTACGCCCAAGCCTACGCCGACTCCAACACCAACACCCCGGCCGACCCCTACTCCTTCACCTAGCCCGAAGGTATGTTGAGACCGAATTGGGAGTTCAAAGTCCATAACTAATTTTGGAGAATAGCCTTCTTCAACCATTGTTACATCACCCTCGCCGTAAGCTTTCCATTGTGATTCGTCGAAGAAAGTAAATGTTAATAAAATATAGAACACCTTCCGGCAGCGCCGGTTGCGGAATTGTGGCCTATGTGAAGACCACACCCGCATACTACTTCGAGTCCAGCGGCACAAAGAATACCTTCTCCGCATGCCAGGCTCTTTGCAAGGCTGACACAAAGTGCAAGTCCTTTGGATACGGAGAAGCAAACTGTATGCTTTTCGATGTTACTGCGTACGTCCACCACACACCATGCAAATGCACATATGAAGGAGAGAGACTGACTCTTGTATTAGCGCTGACAACACCAATTATAACCCCATGTCTCCATACACGTTTTACGATGTCACCTGCCCCAAGGAACTGCCCGTCCACAAGCGCCAGATCGACGTCAACCTCCCTATCCCTGGCGGCATTACGATCTCCATTGGGCTTGGAAGTCCCCGTGAGATTTCGTCGGCTTGCTCTTGCCTCATTACTCGCGGCCCGGCTGAGACGACTGTTACGCGAACGGTCACTAGCAATGTTACCAGGACGGCGACCACAACTTCGACTATTACTCAGACCGCTGGTGGAGATGATAATAGTGCACAGGCAAAGTCGTAGATAGAAATGAAAAGGATACCTTGTTGAGGATGTGGTAGGAGGGTGATAAGATTGAAGCGGTGCGATATGACTGTAAAAAGTAATTAGCATAATTGAACTTGGCACTGTTTATATGGTCAAAACGCTTTAGTATCATCAATCAACTCACTAACGTCCCATCTTTTTGGCACAAGATCTAATCAATGATTTGCAAGACAAATTTGGGGGTTAAAAATGTATCGTTATGAATATATCGTAAAAATATTGTCCCTGGTTGACAACGCCATGTAACAATGCATGATAGAAATCCAATAGCCGGCCGCGCCGCTGAAACGCCTCGAGACACGAAATCCCTAAACAAAGTGTCTATTACAGGGTATTTTTGCGTCAAAAATGGCAGGTAAGATGGCTCACAAGAGTGTTCGCTTTCGAAACAAATCTAGAAATGGGCTGAAGATAAGGGACGAAGAAAAGGGAAAGAAAGGGGAAAGAAGAGAGAATGAGAATAGATGAAAACTGCCGTAGCTCGTATGCAGACGTTGTAGCAGCAAAGTACAGGAACTCACGGTGGTCATGAGCTGCCGGTAACAGGCTTCCAGACATCTTTGTGTCCCTTTTTACCCCAGAACTCTTCGAACCATTCCTGACACTTGCCACCAACCCAGCAGCCGGCGAAATGGACAAGCAAATCGCCGTCGCGATAGCCCATGTTGTCACCGCCCTGGACATAGGCATTGAATTTGCGCTGGGGATAGATGCCGACGTGGTTGCGGACAAGCTGGTGCTCGAGCATCAAATGCTTGATGGCATCCTGCTCGGCGCCACTGTGCTCCTGGCCCATGAGCATGGAGTAGTCGGTCATCATCTCGAGGGTCCAGCGGGTGAAGGCGGAGCGGCGGAAGAAGGTGCTGCCGGTGTTGACGCTCTGGTGGTCCTGGGTGATGAGGATATCGATGTCCTGGACGCGGAAGGTCTTGGGGGTGTTGATGTTGGTGGGGTTCTTCTTGAGCTGGCCATCGAGGATGGGGGTGTCGCGCATGAGGCCGCGCTCGATGGCTTGCGGGGCGAGGATCTCCTGGACGAGGTCGTAGTCGGGCGTCATCATGATGATGTCGGTGTCGATGAGCCACACCCACTCGGCGGTCGGGTTGAGGTGGAAGGCCTCGGCCACGGCGGGGATCTTGGACCAGGTGCGGTGGGCCTGGCCAATGTCGTAGCGGCTGGTGTTGAGCCAGAGGTTGGTGTAGCCGTGGCGGTCGCAGTACTTCTGGCGGTCGTCGAGCACGCGGTCGAGCACGTTGGGGATGGCGCTGTTGTGGCCGCCGCCGTCGCTGGCGGTCAGGACGACGACGTCCTTGTTGCGCGGGGTGCGCGCATAGCCGTCCCAGCTGCTGGCGTGCTTGGGTATGCTCCAGTCCCACTCGGGCTGGGCCTTGAAGTAGCCCGGCTGCGGCTTGTCGTTGTTGGTGGGCGCCGGGGCGATGGCCTCGCCGGGCGCGTAGTTGCGGTAGTACTCGACCGGCACGTCGCCGTAGAGGCGGAAGAGCACGATGAAGATGGTCAGCACGGAGATGGCGAGCACAATGGTCCTGGCGGGTCGACGGTTAGCACGTGCCGGCGCCTGAAACACGGCCGCCTCGCAAGCATACGTACTTTCGCGGCAGCGTCTGCAGCGCCTGCACGCTGGCAAGGTTGGGGAACGAGCGGGACAGCATCGCGGCGGGCGGGGTGGTGCGTCGAGGGCGGGCGGGCGTGCGGGCGAGGGAGAGGTATCTGGGGAAGAAACGAAGAAACCATCAGCAGCCGGCTGGCGAGAGTCTCATCTCGCTCACTGCACCGCCACTGCAAAAGGGGCTGCAATTAGCCATCTATGGCCGCCCTCTAGCCGCTCTCGGCCGTTCAGTCAGCCAATACGGGGCCCATCTCGCCTTGCCTCCGTCGCCAGCACCAACATCATGGCCCCCTACTTCACCACCCTTGCCTCCAAGGACGACTACACGTCCCTGGTCCTGCCTGCCACGGGCAAAACAATCTTGGTAGCCTTCTGGCCCGGTGACCCCACCTCGGACGTCTTGCTGGCTGCTCTCACCAAACTGTTGCCCGCGTCCACACACCGTGCCCTGGGCATCGAAGGCGCCTTTTGCTTCGACGTCTATGCCCTGCCAGACCTGGCCGCAGACTTGGCCATCGACTTTGTGCCATTTCTCATGTGGTTCAGGCATGGGGCCCAGGATCCTGTCGTCTGGCACCGCGGCGTCAGCGTCAAGGGAGAGAGCGTGGAGAAGGGCGTGAGTCGCGTGGTGCAGAGAATCAAGGGCGGTCATGAGGTGGGGCTCGCCGAAGACAGTGATGATGATTGGTGAGAATCAGCGAGAATCAGGAAGAATCAGTTCGAGAGCAGAGAGATTTTTAGTACCAACTATACGCCTGTCGTCATCTTGTGAGTCGGGTGCACTACCGTAGCCCATCAGTCCAAAACCTCCAACATGCTGTACGACTCATGTCCAACTGCCTTCCTCACAACCGTAATAGCATCTAGTTTCTTCTTGACCTTCTTCACCCCAGTCATGTTGTCCTCGCCTTCACCTTCCATGCTTTCCTCCATAACTTCTTCCTCTTCGTCAAATGCACCCGTCTCCAAGAAGGCACGTAGCATACCCTGTGAGTATCCCGAGACGAGCGCAGTATTGACATTGTCTATGGTAACGGGCTTGGCTGTGCTGTGCGCTGCCAGGTTCCAGAAGATCAGACGTGGCATTTCATACCCAGCTTCGGTATATTTCTTCTGGATCCGTTCAAACGATGACGTCCATCCATCAGAAGACTCTTCAGCAGCATCGAATTGCATATCGCTGAACACGAATACTTGCTTGACCATATCTTCCTGCTTGAGCTTGTTGCTAATGGCCATGGGCAGAATGACGTCCTCGAAGACAGATGCAAAGTTTGTATTGAAACCCCAATTAGTGTTCATGATGTGCCCTACCTTCTCAACTAGGCCTCTACCATCTTCAACTCCGCCAACAAAGATATAAGTAGGAGTCTCGTGGAACGAAATGGATCCACCACCAAAGGGCTGGCTAGTCACTTCGCTGATAATCAGTGAGAGCCCAATTGCCGAATCCATCGGACATGAGTGGTCGTAGAATGTTGGGCTAGACATGCTGCCACTCACATCACAGACGGCAATTGAAGACTGCAAAGTGCCTGCATCTCGTACTCGCTGGACAAGAGTCTTCCACTGTCCATCAATCACTTTACTCTCAATCTCTAGGGTTTCGGCTGCTTTGACAGCCTTAAAATCCTTGCTGTTATGGACGCGAGTCTGGCCATCGGCTGCCAATCGCGCCTTACTAATAAGTGTAGAAGGCAGCAGGGTTGCACCAGTTATCTTTGCGTCTCCTTTGGCGACATGGTGGATATACTGCTTGAAGTGCTCATAGTCCTTCTTCATGAAGAGACTAGTGTAACGGTCCATTGCTAACGAAGGCACCCGTTCGTACTTGATGTTTTCGAAAGTGTTTGCAGAGGTGTCACGCTCCACGATACTCAAGGCCTTACGAAGTGGCGAAGTGTATTGTTTGCGATAATGCTCACGGATGTGGCGAAGGTAGAGTTCACGATTCGTGGGATCAGGGCAGCATGAAGTTGGCTCTGGAAAGAGAATCTCGGCAATCGTTGATTGAATAAATGTGTGTTTGTCATGGAACTCTCCGAATGTCGGAGCCCACTTGGCTGCAAGCGACATATTCCTCAAGTCTGACTTCTTGCCCGAATTCAGTAGTGCTTTGTCTTCCTTTAGCTGTTGAGCAAACACCCTGGCAACCGTAAAGTGGATAGCTCGGTAGAATGGATCATCTTTCAACTTTCTCTGGACTCGCTCATTTTGCGCCTCCCTTTGCTGATGCCTGAGCTTCTTTGCAGTAGCTTGATCCTAATTGCGCCTACGGTTCCCTTCTTTTGACTTGTCTGCATGCTGATTGAGGAGAGATGCAGGGTTGATCTCGAATGTCAGCTTATCATTCGCCGCAAAGGCAACCAAATTGAGCAGGTCTTTCCAGTACCCATGTGACAGACCATTGCGAACATTATGCGCTTTGCTTGGGTCAACTTCCTCAGCATCAACCATGTCAAAATCATCGTCATCATCTTTCTTTTTACTGTCTTCCTCCTTGTCCTGCGGTTTAGGGGCTTTCTTAGGGGTGACCGGGCGCACAAGCCAAGGCAAGCTCGCAAGGGATGTGAGAGGATGGGTGTCGGCTAGCCAACCAAGAGCTTTGTAGGCTGCTACTTTGCTGCTCTTGCCGAGATGTATGCTTCGTGCATTGAAAATGATTTTTAGGGTCAATAATGCGTCCTCGGCCCAGGCGTGCCGCTAAGCAAGGTCTTGAGCTTATCACTAGTTAAGTTCTCGCTCAAGTTATAAAATAGATCAACGATAACGTTCCGTGAAGATATGTTGGTCACATCGAGATTCTCTGTAAGACTCTTGTTCTCGGTTTTCAGGTCGTTTTGGGAGAGGTAATATGCTTGGTGCCTTTCAAGCCCAGCAATGAAAGAAGCCTTCTATGGATGGTCGTTATCAGC
This sequence comes from Ophiosphaerella korrae, assembly GCA_028456385.1. Lineage (NCBI taxonomy): Eukaryota > Fungi > Ascomycota > Dothideomycetes > Pleosporales > Phaeosphaeriaceae > Ophiosphaerella > Ophiosphaerella korrae. The sequence goes on along the minus strand of JALNQF010000042.1, from coordinate 83,080 downwards.
TTCAACAGTAGCCGCTCGCTTCAGACCAGAACTTACTGAGTCTCGAAAGGCGATGGCATCTTTAGCCTCAGTATCTTTCTTCGGGTTCTCCAAGATAGAAGAGACGGATTCGGCAAGTTCTCGCTTGATCAGGGCGTGGAAATCGGCTTCGGCTATGAAAATGGCATTGTCCTCAGGAAGCAGAACAGGGAAGGATGAATTGAGAATTGAGTGAGCAGGTACATCTCTAGAAGCGGTATCGATAGCCATGGTTGCCGCACCATGTAGGAACAGTTAGTTGATGCTCGTGGGCAGAGGCTAAATGCTGCAAACACCTCTAGACCCTAGGCGGTGGTATAGTTGATAGGAGTTCGGGACACAAAAGGGCCTTGAGGTATAGCATCCATAGCTGCTCAGGGAAGACGGGAGTCTCTTTGAGTAGGCAAATGAACTTGCACGCTCGCATGCGCAGACGGGTAAGAACATGGCTGCTGCCTGATCACGTGCACGCATACTATGAGGGTTTAGCAAATCAGTGTCTTTTTTAACACAGCGCGCGGCTGACTCAGGTAGTCTGTTGTGCTAGCTGTCACCATACGACAAAAGCAATCCCTCCCAGGCGAGTGTGAAGGTGGTCTAGAGTGAGAAACTCCGGCAGCCAATAACGTCCTGTACTTGTATTTCGCTGCACGCGTAAAATAGGATCGGAAGCATCGTTAGTGGTCTAGATACGAATGGTAACCATGCGCGTTATGTAAGCTGTTTGCCCCACACAACCGAGGCCGCGGGGAAGGCAACAGCAACAGCACCAACAAACCGTGGCTCAAATAAACGTCTAGACACTACATGAACAACAACGAGGCCAAGAACAACAACAAGGTCAACTCGAGATTGATCAAGCATGGTGTCAAGCGCCGAGCAATCGGATTTCTTTCGCCAGAAAATGGCTAAGGGTGACGTTGTAGTAACGGATGCACCCAAGTTCGATCTTGAATCTTATATAGGCAACTATGCTGGTAGGTAATCATTTGAATTGGAATGAAGTTCACAGAGATAGTTATCTGACAAATCCTAACTGCAGGCTTTACACGCATCGACCGCCTCCACCACATGGGCTCCCTCTCACCCTATCTCGCCGTTGATGCCTACCGGCTGGCGATCACTGAAGCTAAAAAGGGCAAGAATGTGGCCTTGTACACAACTCTTGTCGAAGACTTCAGCTATATTGCCCCGCAAGACGATGCAGCAGTCATGGACACAGCATGGGCAGAAAAAAAGACGCGCGAAATACAGCAGGAACAAGACCGGCTGGAGCATGAGCTTAAGTCATACAAGAACAACCTGATCAAGGAGAGCATACGCATGGGCAATGAAGACCTTGGCCACTTTTTCTACGATACGGGCGATTACAGCAGCGCAGCCAAAGCCTACCAAAAAATGCGCGAGCACTGCACCTCCAGCAAACACCTCGCCGACATGACCCTGCGTCTTGTCTATGTCAGCATTGCCCAAAAGTCTTGGTTGGCCGTGCAACAAAACCTCGCAAAAGTCGAGTCTACGCAGTTGAAGGGGGAGGAAAGGATAAAGCTTGATCCCATTATATCGGCCTGCAATGGCCTCGCCCAAATGGCCATTGGCAACTTTCGCGAAGCTACAACTTACTTCCTCAAAACCTCACCCACATATCTAACTGTTGAGCCCGCCGGCAATATTACATGGCAAAAGGAAGTTATCTCACCTAATGACGTGACCGTCTACGGTGGCCTCTGTGCCCTCGCCTCCATGAATCGCAGCGACCTCCAGAACAAAGTCCTTGCAAACAGCGACTTCCGCAACTTCCTAGAACTCGAACCGCACATCCGCCGGGCCATTACTCTATTCTGCAACTCCAAATACAGCGCTTGTCTAGAAGTACTTGAGGCTTATCGCAATGACTACCTCCTGGACGTCTATTTATTCAAAGTACTCAATACTATATACAGCCGAATTCGCTCCACAAGCATCGTTCAATACTTCATTCCCTTCAGCTGCGTAACTCTGGACGAAATGGCGTCCAAATTTCCCGCCTCCGGCTTTCGCATCGAGGAAGAGCTAGAAGACATGATTAACAGCGGCACCCTCAACGCCCGCATAGATCTCATGGACCGCCTCCTCATCTGCCCACCCACTAACCCACGCCATGACGTTCACGCTGAAGCGCTTGCCATGGCCGAGAATTACGATCGCACGCTGCGTCTTCGCTTGATGCGCCTCAACATGTTGGCTGCCAATATGGAAATCAAACAGGAAAAGGGTTCGACAGACAGGATGCCTTTAGGTATGGGTGATAACATCGGTTCTAGCTTGCGAGGTCTGGGTTCAAAAATGGGCTTGTCGTGATGGGAAGAGGAACAGGCCGGGGTGAAAACGCATTGGGAACAGGTCTAAGGACTTTCTTGAAACGCTTCATGAGTATTATGGTACTAGGAAGATATTGTGCTGGGTGTGCTGAATAGTTTCTGGGCCCTGAAGTGAGAGCTTCTAGCATTTGCAGGCGTTTGAGCGATGGGCGTATGGTAAAGTCACATGTCATAGGCAGCAATCAAGTAACAGGGACGTAGGCAACTTGGCAGTCTTAGTGTCCCCTCCTAAGTACACAGGAAAATTGATATGACATGGACGAGGTGCATTAATTGATACGAGTGAGATGTGAGAATGACTAGGATCGCAAGCATCGCCAAGCTATCTATCCCTGTTCACAGGCTAGCCTAAATAAATGTAAATCCGGATGGGTATCAGTGGAACCCCTAAAACGCCTTACTTTCCTGTAAACGTGCGTAGCTTGTTAAACACTAGTTTCGCAAAATATAACACCCTCCTCCCCCACGCACGCCACCCCGCACCGAGGTCGATTCATACTAATACCTCAACGACTACTCAATGCGCCGAAGATATCAAGGCCGGGGCATTATACACTAAAGCATGACCCATTATCGATAAACGCCGGAGCCCCTGGCGGTAGCCCACTGGTCTTGCTGTTGTTGCTGTGCACTCTGATAACCATAGTATGCTGTAGGTGGCCATGCGAAGTCGCTTCTTCCATAAGGATTACTCGTATCAACCGGGGTGGTTGTAGGTGTGAGACCTTGAGGTTGTGTCTGTGATAGATGCGTGTTGCCTTGTGACCCCATGGCATTTGGAGGTGGAATGGCATTCTGTGTCGTCATTGGATTCTGAGGGGGCATTGAACTCTGGTTCATGGAGCGATTTATTGTGCCATATGGTGAGTGATTCGTATGTGTATTACTGAAGTAGTTCTGCGAGGATTGTAACTGCTGGGGGTGCTGGCCCGTTTGTAGCTGCTGAGCCGCAACTTGTAATTGTTGAGAAGCAGACTGCATATGCTGCGAGGACTGTATCTGCTGTTGCGGTGTCTGTAGCGAAGTTTGTGCGTTGAGAGCACGCTGCTGTTGGGGTGGAGTATCAAGTTTGTACGCCATTTGCTGCGGGCTACTGGTACCTTGTGGCCGGCTTTGATTAAGTTGCTGGAGTTGTTGCCGGTGCGATGCAGCTTGACGCTGCTGTTTCTGTGGCTGAGCTAGTGACTGGGACTGTTGGGACCGATGGTGTGGCTGGGGTTGGTTTGATGGCTGAGGTTGTGAGCGAGGGCGTGGTGCCGTTTGAGGTGTCTGAACTGGTGTGACGGAAGATTGTTTCTCTGACTCAAGTTCTTGGATTCTGGCCTTTGCTTCCTCCAATTCTCGCTTCATCTTCTCAAACTCAGACATATCGGTGCCGGCGGCCTGAGCATGACGCACTGTTTCGTTCGGGTCCGTACGTAGGTTATCACCACTAGGAAAATCGGAGTAGGAGCACTGGCGCTTCTTGTCAATGCAGGTTTGACAGGCTGGTCTTGTTCCATTGCACTGACTTTGTTAGTTTCCTATACAACACACGGCTCGGACCATTGGGCGGGCGTACCTTTGTCTTTTTAGCTTTACACACATCGCAACTGTTTCTAGGCCGTCGCCGCTGCTGTACTGGCAGGTGTTGCGTGTGCTGTGCGGATAAGGATGGGGATTCAGTGGACTTTTGTGAGGAATGAGGAAGCGGTGGCAGCAGAGGTGGAGGTGGAGAAGCGGGATCGGGGGGCGCGGGTTCAGATGGCGACGGGTCTACTTGGATCAATTCCAGGAGTGACCGCAGGCTTTGTGCGCGTAAATCGCTTTCAAGGGACGTGTTAGACGGTTTTTGGGCTTCTGGCTTGGCCGGCCGCTTTCTCTTATTTGACAACAAAGCATCAGCATCGTCATTGCCGCTGTCGCTGGCCTGCTTGGGCCGCGTCGTAATCCTTGTGAGTGCCTCGGGGTCATATTCTTCCAAGTACTTCCGGCGCTTCGAGTCTTTCCGCGGTGGGGGGGCCCGCTCTTCATAGGTCCTGTGAAGAGGTACGTGCTTGTAGAAGACGTCGAGTGTCTGCTTGGTGGCGGAGAATTTGATAGACAGGACGCCTTTGCAGTCAAAGACAGGCTTGGTGGCACGCTTCCCAAGCTTGGCCCCCTTTCCATTCGCAGCACGGTCTTTGTTGAGCAGCGAGTCGTTGCAGTAGTAGGAAAAGCGGAAGCTGTCGTCTTCCCTACTGTTCCAGCAGTTGTGGAAGCTGTAGCGATAACCATCGGTGCGTTGTATGGCGTCGACACAGCACTTTGCTATGGCGCGCTGTTTGCGCATCTTGTCCTTGGGGTCTGCAGTCGACTGCAGGGCCTCCATGATGCTGAGACTGACCTTGTTGTCGTGCTTCCTAGCGCCATTGGCGGCGGTGGAGGAGGAGGCGGTGGTGTTGTTGGTGTTGGTGTTGGTGTTGGTGTTATTGGCAGTGGCGGTGGAGGTGTTGCCACCGTCGGTGTCTCCCAGCTGAGGGTAGTTGGGCAACGTCAAGCCCAAGGCGAGTTCTGGTGCTGATGATCCGCGATGATAGTTGGCAGGCGGATAGTTTGTGGCTTGGTAGCCGGGCGGGCGTGTATGCAGGTGGAGTTGGGGTTGCTGCTGCTGTTGTTGTTGTTGTTGCTGTGTGCTGTCGTTGCTTGCGCTGGGAGCATGGGGGGGCGCCGACACCATGAAGCTGGTGCCTATCCAGAAGGATAGCTGGGCTTCAGTATGCTCCGGCTGGTCGGGCGGGGTGTCGAGGTACCGCCGCAGCGTCTGCTCAAAGTCGTCAAGCGACGAGACCCGGTAGTCGACTGTCCTTGCCAATGCGTCTCGCGGCTGGCGACCGCGCGCGAGCTGGACGGGCTGCACCTGTCCTGGAACTGCAACAGAGACCGGGACAGGCGCCGGGACGGCCACCGGCACCGGCCAAATGGCCCCGTCGTTGGCATCGCGAAAGTTAGTCGTGGGTTGGGCATCGTCCATGTCACATGAAGCAGGGTCTCGCTCTTGCTTTGATGTGGGACGGTCGGGTCGGAATAGAGAGTCAGTGTTGTAATTAATAGAGTGATTATGTTATGGATGGAGCAGACGGTCCCCCCCTAGCCCAATGCCAAGCGCCTTGCTCAGCAAAACCCTGCGCAACATCACCCAGCAGCTTGGTCGGCCCATAAGCCCTGTGCACACGCACCATCACAGTCACAAAATCAAAGGCGGCACGTGTGTTCAAGGTATTAATCGTAGTAGATTTGTGAAACTACCTCTTCGCGCACAGCACGATCAAACATTAATCCTTTGGCCGTGATCATGACAGCCGCAAATCAACAACGGGCTAAGATGCCTTCCTCAGAATTCCGCCCAGTGAAAGTGGTATCGATCCATCCAACACACCCAAAACGCCATTTACCAATCCATCGGCCCAGTGGAAGCCATGTTTTCCATCCAAGAAGTGATAGTACAACAAGTCGTAGTAGTCGGTATCTGTGTCCACTGGTCCGCTGTGTTGCTATTAATCCTGTTTCTGTTCCTTTTGCTATCCAAAGACCCAAGTTCCAAAGTCGCTAAAAAATCAAAGTCGTTTCAAATACGTCATAAGCTCCATCCCTCCGCCGTCGATGGCACACCCATCGACGCTCCGCCCATGACATTATCAGGGACCCATGGGCCCCTTTCTTCTGACGTCGTGTCATGTAATGCGTCCGCGCGATTCAAAGTCTGCACATCAAGGTCCGTGACATAGCTCTTGCCATCTGGCAATTTCATCCGCACCTCATGCTCCGAGTCGAGCATCATGTCGTCCTTCCAAAGACGGCGCGGCCCGTCGTATACGCACAAGACACGCTTCTTCATCTTCATCTTGTCGGTAGGACGACCCCAAGATACTGGGTAATTCTTACGCTTCTTGCGCCCAGAGCCAGTGATAGCGACGCCGCCTTTGGAAAACGTCAGGCCGGATCTGGGGCCCTTGGTGGATGCCTTCGATATTTTGTTGGTGGTGGTGTGTATGGCACCACCGTTTAATTGTCAATGCGCCTTGGTGGATTTGACGCCACCTCTGCCTGAGCGTGAGCGACGCGACCCGTAGGTATCATCGTTATGGTCGTCGTTATCAATTTCCTCCTCTTCTTCTTCGTCATCCTCGTCATCGTCGTAGCTGGGCACAGTGTACTCGATGCTTTTAGACAGGCCGTTGCGGTCCAGAGTTTCAGTCACATCCTTGTCCTCAGCGACTGACGTTAAAAGACGTTGGTTGATAGCCTCACTTGGATCGGCTTGCTGTACTACGCGCAGGACACAGTCGTCCAAGTGCTCGTAGAATTCCTGTGCATTGGCAAAGGTTACAGAGCAAGTAGAGCAGGTACCGGCAACATTCTGCTGTCCAGTGTATGCTTTGCGGCTACCGGGACTCTTCTTGCGGCTGTTGGGAGGATTCTGCTCGACACCGTGAACGGAAGTGAGATGTCTCTTGAAGACGTCGGCGCGGTTAAAACTCTTCTCCGCGGCCGACCCACTTCCTGGGCAGAATCCACAGACCATGGTTCCTTTATAGTGGGTGAGTGTGTGCCTGTTCTTGTCATACTTCCTTGCGAAGCCTTTGACGTGGTATTCGCAAGTGGCGATCGGGCATTTCTCTGGTCTCTCGTTTTGATGTGTGAGCATATGCGCTTTGAGGTCCTTGAAAACGCGGCCACACTCAGGGAGTGGGCATAAACCTTTCTCGCGCGACTCATCATCCAGCTCATAGCTGCCACTCTTACGACTTGTGATCGAGTGTTGTGAATGAAGAGATGTAACTGAGCCTCGTCGTTGAGTGTTTACTTGAGAGTATGGATGGTATTGTTGAGTGCGCAGATAAGGGCTTGCGCTTCCCTGCTTGATGCGTGCCGATCCTGGGCGCTGACTATGCGAAGAAATGTTCGAAAGCGCTGGAGAGGGTGGTTGTTCAATGATCGGAAAGTAAGGAGTTTGAATCTCAGGATAGGGGCTGTGGGGTGCAAAGGCGAAAGGCTGGATTAAGTTGGGATCTAAGAACACGTGGTCAGCGGCTATTTTGGACAGTTTTAGGTTTACAGTACTGGGGCACCAACAAGACAACTCGTGAGACTGTGTTGAATAGAAATGAGAATTGACGGAAGGAGAACACGGTGCGAAAATCATGTTGCTCTGGTAGAGTTCATGTGGTAAAGAATGCCTTCGGCCATTCGCAGATGTAGAAAACTTAGTGGCCGAGGCCGGGGTAACAGGTGTCTTGAAAACGCTCTTTTCTGAATGCCGTGTTGCAGGCGACATGATGGAAGAAATCGAAGAAGATGTTGTGGAAGAAATGGTTGACTTACCCACAAAGGTCTTCTCCGCTGCCATCATAGGTGGGTATTCAAAACCACCTGTTAGTCCGAGTCCCAATGGATTCCAGGACTCGGTGAAATGAGTTGGAGAGCCATCAGCAGAAGATGATACTGAAGCACCGGACTCCGATGACGCTGAAAGAACGGGAGGCAACTCATGGAAGGAATGTGATGTCGATTGGGGTGAGCCAGTTGGGGTGTGGAATTGGAATGGCTTGACACCTTGAGCGATTACATCATAATGGAACTGTAGATCGTGTGGTCTTGCAGGTTCGGTTAGGGGCATCATGGGGTCGTATGGGGCGTTATATGTTTGTTCCATGCTATACGTTGAAGCAGGAAGAAATGGCTGGGTTGAGAGAGGAAAGTCAAGTGGTTGCTCTTGATTATTCGCGTAGAGCTCGAAGTCGTGTTGCATGTTGGGTGTGTAAGGGACGAAGTCAACCATTTTGGAGGATGTGCTGAGTGAAATGACGCAGGGTCAGGGGGGATGCTCTGAGCCGCTGCTCAAGACTTTATTCGCAAGATCCAAGTTAGTATAAGCAGGAAACAGTAGGTGCGAGGATCGGTAGGGCTAGTCCATCTTATAGCACATAAGGGGGATCAGAGAAGCTTACGTTTGGGTGGGCAAAACTGATTGGAGGCTAGACTCGTGGTACGGGTCGGCGAGGATACGGTATCGTCGATAGTGGCGTCGATCTTTTGCTATTTGGGAGGGGGTGACAGGAGCTCAAGGCTGGGACGCAAGCGAACGGGACGAGACAAGCGAGAATGGCCTGTTCCTGAACCAAGATGGGAGAGGGTGAAGAGTGGTCTGGATGGAGGTGTTTGTGCAGATCGGGGGCCTGGAACTGGAGGCGTGGTGGCTCTGGTTTATACATGAGGCCTCAGACACGACCACGCTGGGGGCCATGGCGGCCAGTGCACCAAGCCACTGGGATGGCAGGCCAAACCCCTGTGTGGTGGAGGTCGTGTACTGCCCTACGGGAGCTTGGGCGTGTGGCAGAATGGTGGTGGCAGATTGGGAACGGTCAGTCGACGCTAGGAGAAAAATAAAGATAGAGGATACCGGGCGCCATGGACCAGTGCCCACCCCAATCGCGCGCCCCGACCGCTTTCTGGTAGGACGTGTCTTGCTGGAGTGCGGTGTGCCCGACCCCTGTCCTGCGAGCGTGGGAACGCCAGCAGCGCTGGCCATGCCGCAAGCAGATAAGAGAAATAGAGAGGGACGAGTAAGCAGACGGGATGCGGGTGGCTCCACGCCTGATCTGGCGAAAGGAAGCGGATTAGGCATGGGCCCCAGAAGATGCGCACGCTAGACCACCGCTTCAGTGAAGCTCTGACGGGGAGCCATGGGCGCCGTGGACGCATCCAGGAGATGCGTGGCATGGGGGGTGAGGGTGCGGGCTATGCGAGTTGCCTGTGATTTGCCTGGGGACTCGCTTTACCTGGTCGGCGTGCGGGCGCTGTGGCTGGTGAGCGGCTGTGCGCGTGGCGACGGTCGCTGATTGGCCGGCGGTCGAGTCTAATTATACTTTCTGCCCTCAACCATTGCCTGTAAGAGGTCTGCTAAGCGAGCCCACACGCCCATTTCCAGAGGGACTGGGGGGCGCAGTCAGTCACCGCACCACCCCCTCCACCACCCACCACCACCACCACCGCCATATGCTGACTTCACCGCGTTTCTCGACATGGACGGTTGATTGCACATGCACTGGTGACGTGCCTTGCTGCGCGACACTGGGACGCTGCCACTGCGCATTACCAGCCAGGTACCTACTGCCTCACTCCTCGTCCCCCTCTAGCCCACCTTCACCGCACCCAGCAGGGGCCGCCAGGTGCATCCATCAATCCTTCGTTTATCTCGTTTCCATAGATGACCCGATGGCGGGGCATCTTGGGCACAGCAATCTCGTCAACCACTGCCCGTCTGGTTAGCGACTGCCGGCGCATTACCATCCCGTCTGGGCTATGGCCTCATTTCCTTGTCACGTTCCAGCCACCGCCGGTCGGGTTCCCGACCATTGTCCTGTGGTCCCTGAATCTTCTGGCCCGATTTCATGGATAAGGTTACTGACGAAGCGCGAACCCCAGGTGGGAGCTCGCTTGCCTTGGCACCCGCTAGCCTATCATGTGAAGCCTCTAGTCTGTCGTGCAACCGCAGCATGGATGTGCTATTGTTTTCATCACACACTCGCCATGCTCCTCATCCATGGCGTGTAATCCCTTCCACCAATGCCATTTCGCAAGCGTGTCGCCCGTTCCTTCACATGGCAAACGAGTCCCTATCTGAGACGGGACCATCCAGCGTGCGGGGCATCAACCCATCAATTCGACTACTCCCTAGTTGCAGAGCCCCAGGCTTGTATGATACTCTGATTCTATCTTTGCGCTAGCGGCCACTTTCCAATGAATGCTCTCTAGGGTGTCAGGGCCTACCTCAACGAATAAAAAGTAAGCCGCTATTTTCGTTCTTTGTGCCCGCCGTCACCATGAGCCCAGTACGCAATCGAAATATGTCATCTGTGCTATTCACGAGGCGGATACATCTTCCTTCCCGTGTCACCGACAGTCATGTAACCACGACATGCTCGATGCAGCACCAAGCCAACAACATGTCTCAGTAATTTCATGGCTGCGCACCGCCACAGACTGTAGCTTCGCCCTATATATAGGGCTTTTGCCTGAGAACGTGCATAATTTGCACGGCCACAAGTGGAGGCGAGCAGTCTAGATCTCCATACAAACCAACATTGGCCCTGTTTTGGTAGGACTCAATCGTGGAGCAGCCAGAAAAGCCCGACAAAACAAGCTATTGAAGAGGCGCTCTCGCAAAAGCCCTGGTTGACCATTCTTCTCATGATCCCTTGATATGAATGTAGTTTTCATTCGCGCCCTCAAAGTATGACTGCCCAAAAGTCAATTCTGATCAAATGGATGCAGGAGTTGTTTCATCTGATCTTATTTTCTCGCTTGCTCAACAACATGATTGGCTTTTCTCAATCAGACTATTACATTTCCAGACCAAATTTCTGGCTGTTGAAGGCTTTGTTCTGACAATCAATGCGAGTAGTAAGCGCGGAGGCGTGTTGCGCCGCGCGGACGGGCTAGGTGTTCAACGTTCAATTAGACAATTTCCCCTCAATAAAAGGGGCTCAACCGGCGACCAGGGCCCTGTTCGAGGGTGTGCTATGTAGTAGCCTCGCAGCGAAAAGTTTGGGGTCGCTACTCCTGCATCTTGAACTGGCCATTCTGGGCAATGTTTACGGCAAATGGGGTCCTCTCTATCCTTGCACGCATTCCACAGCCTCGCTTGACCTAGTAGACTACTATGCGCCGTGCAAACACACGTCTGCAAGAGGCTGTCTGCTAATAGATGGTCACTTGAATTGTACCAAAGCGCTTTAGCCTGTGCATCGCTTCTGGAAGGCCGTACGAGATTGAGGTGTGCAACATCAAGTGGTGTGTAAGCGCATGGAACGCCAAAGCCACATCGCCGGGTGATCAACACGAAGATTGCTTGCTGGATGGTACCAGGGCTTCGGGACTTCCCACCTGGCCGCATCCATCTCAAGGCTTAAGGCCTGCAGCCAGGCTTCACTCGTCCCGTGCTGTGCCAATGGTCCGCGAAGACAGGTGACAGGTGGCCAGGTTCGTGTGTGACACAATACGGCTTGGAGCAAACATTGCATATATAGTGTTCTATTTAACACTACGTACCAATGCTGTGCAATACTAGCGACCCATTTTTGGATCAATCGCTATTCGCATTCTAGCGTACACGGTAACGCATGCGGCACAAGAGAGATCAGCGTTTTTCTTGCGACGGTTTCATATCTCTCAATGCACCATGTCGAGACGGTAAATCGTCGACCGCTGTCTGGTCGGCTTCGCCGCACCCCCAGTCGTGGGCGTTAAGGTTAATCGTTGGCTTCGGCGTCGCCTGGACACGAACAACCGATTGAGTGGTTTAGCGTCCTCTTCCCGTCCTAGCCTTGCCGCCTTGGGATGTGGATGATTCCGGGCCGAAAAGAGCCAGGGATCCAACTTCGCATGAAAGAAAGTCTCTTTTGCTGGATCCAAAGCTATTTGTTCTTCCCCTGGGCATATGCTTCCGCCGAGTGAGTTGCCTGGTGTTGATTGACCGGTGGCCTGATTCTCCGCCAACAGAGCCTCAAGTCTCTCGTATTTCCCTCAAAGCAACTTAGGTGATTGGGCGTCTCGTACAGCTGGCGTCTCGCCGATCCCTCCCATCGAGTTCATGCAGCAATCAAATAGTCAAGGCTCAATCTGGAGGCTTGCGACCCAGTGCGGCATGCGACCAATCAGCACATTTTGTAAGGCGGCTTACATGGCGAGGGATGGTGTGCTGGCACCCTCTTGATTAGGGCTGTGAACTCCAATATGCAGGAAGCTGCATAGGCAACCAGAAAAGTTTGCCCGTCAGCCAGCCGAACCAGACTTGGTTGACAAAGGGATGCAGTTTCTAGTAGAATAATTCGTTCCCAAGGTTTTCCCGACACGCCACAGGTAACCAATCCATGATGGCAACATCCGCTTCAAGTTGAGGGGGCCAGGCCGCGAAACCTTGTCCACTGGACAAAAGCAATGTGACTCAACCCGCAAAGCCTCATGCAAGCAGTCACCGAGATACCGCAAGCCTTGCGACATTTACAACAAGCATTTGGGATCTAAGTACCCCTGGGTACCTTTCCCGAAGGATCCGGGCGCTGCTTGGGCGTCTTGATTGGTGTATATCCTTCTTCGACTCACGATCAGTGCATGTCTTGATCTGGACCCTATCTCGTCAAAACTAGTCATTCAGAGTGAACTACCGGAGCGAAATATGGAAAAGCGTTTTCATTTGCGCGCGCAAGTTGAGCGAATTGTGACAAGACTCACAGGGATGAGGGGGTGTTCTAGGCTCAGTATGAGCGAGGTGATCCCAAGGATCTTATGATTTATTGGCCGAAAGCATCAATGTTTGCGTCAAACTCGGCGATCAAAAAGGCCCACGCAAAACGTAAAACGATAAACAAGCGTGTGGTAAGGGACGCAAGGTTGGGGTAGGCGATGGCGCGACCTAGGCTCCCCCTCGTCAGCTGCAGCGAGATTTGTCTTCCATGGCCACTTTACAACTGTGCAATCCACGGGGGGAGTAGGTGAGATGAAGTGCAAATAAATGCAGACACACAATCAGTTATTTATGTAGTCCAAGTAGAGTTGGTATGAGGCGTACGACAGAACCAGGCATTCGGATCCCCTTCTCAGCTCTGCCTCGGGTAGAAACACGAAAAGGGAAAGCATCGCCGGCGCCTCTTTCCTCTGCACCTCAGCTCGTCTTGTCTATTTCAACGACATCTTGAATGCTTGAAGGTGCTCAGGCCTATCATATCGCGTTCTATTGCGTTTAGAGAGGTATAGATAGAAATATGCACACCGATCGAGATTCAGGGCCTATTCCCACCGTTCGTTGTGGTGTCAAGCAGGGTAATTTTTCACTACCACCAAAGCGCTAAACTTGATGAATATAGTGCGGTATAGATATACACATACCATAGAAACCACAGCAAAATTTAGGTTTTTGCCTTTATATTCATTAGTAATACCCTTAGCTGTTATTTGAGCGCATATCTCTATTGTCACCGGCACTTTCTGGGGGTACCATTTCATGGCCTACTCTCAGTCGACAACGGTACCAAGTAGAAGGCTTACTGTGATGCATATTCATTATCAAAAAGGTCTGCTTAGCTACTCCGAAGATTGGGCAGCACATGGCAGTGGTTGAAGCCACATCCCAATTATTCTTTTTCGTCGACATACGAAGATATGTTGATTAATTTACTCAGATCCTGGACTCATAGAGTGATGGCGGTTTGCCATGCATGTCCCGTATTAATAAACAATAGTGAAATGATTATATGCACCATTTTTACAAGCCTCTTTGTGCGTTTTCCCGGCGAACAACCACCCTCCACTTGCAGTTCCGCAGGGAGAAGATACTGTGAGCAGTCCTATAACTTCCTTAATCTTTATAAGTTTCTCAGGTAAGATTATTATAATAGCTTGAGCCCGCATTGCGTAGCCAATGGCTAAACTATCGATGCTTTCGCAGCCCATTCACATGCGCGATACCACCCTCTCTGGTCCACTTCCATATGCAACTAGACTTTAGTCTGTTGGCCCAACCCGCCCAAAAGTATTAACCACAATCTAAATGAGGAAATTTTCCCCTTTTAATTTTGTTTTTGACTGAAGTTGAGTTAATCCTTCAGCATCCCGATCTGATCCTGTACTGTTTACTACCTAGGTAGGCTCAATCTCGAAGAGATAAAGAATATTTTAGTTGTAGCTATGTAAAGATTACCAAATCTCCTCAATTTAGTTTTTTGTTCAAGTTGTTGGTTATAGACTGTTGTAACAACAGATTTTGCGCAATTAGCTATCTAACTTTTACAAATACGCCTACCTAAAAGGAGAAGTACGCCGAAACCATCTTCACGGGGGCGCTTTATAGTATCATAATAACCACAGATAGTCAAGGTTATTGGTACATTTTTGGTCGCTTTGGATGAGTTGTCTCACAATCTTTATTAGTGGTAAATATTCCTGTGTGTCCCAAAGCCTGTAAAGCTATGTAAATTCGATGCCCAAATCCTTCAATGTATAACATCAAACTATATCTAAAATCGTTAGCGTGGCTTTGCAGATCATAGAATTAAATATATTAGTAACAGTTATCGGGCCGAGTGAGATGTTGGGCTGTGTACCCGGCACGAGAAGTGAAAAGGGCTAGAATAGAGTAATATAAAGATTCATTTATACACAATCTTCGTGAATCCTGCCTGGGTACTAAAATACTTAGTCCTAGCGAAGAGGTGACTATTCCCAGGCGCGTAAAAATATTTGTTCCTATGTGAATACCTTCGATTCTTGCTCATACCACTAGATACGAAAAGTATAAATAGGCCTTTAGACTATAGTAGCTATGACGGATTCTTTGAACTTTTCACATGTTATTCTTCGCACACGGCCGAATAAGCGTCCCTAATCTATTATCCTAAGTTATCTTTAGAAATTCGTTAGTATATTTACTACTTCCATTATGCGTTTGGTAGTTATCTGCGAGCTGGAGTTGTTTATCCATATCGAAGGCTGGTGTTAGGTATTGCCTAGGAGAGTGAATTTTTGCAGCTATGACCAATATACTGAGTACCTTAAGGAAGGAGGAGAGAGAGTACTACAGGTTCCGTTTATATACATCCTATGTGCTCAGCTAGCCGAAGGCTTAGATAAAGCCTAAGCCCACAACAGTTGAGACATTTTCCTTGCTTGAAAATGTAAAAAGTTGGCCATTTATAAACGAAAACTCCTCACAATCATTTGTCACCGATTTTTGTATTGTAGGCTTGAGGTGAATCTTCCTAGCATAGTATATGTTATATATTACTTGACTAGTAAATCTTTTCTCTGCTGCACATTACACTTCAGAGTGCTTTGGATCACAGCAAAAGCGATGCTTATCTAATTGATTTCAAGTAGGGACGGCGCCCCATTTGCCCTCAATCGGCGAATTTCATATCCTAAATTACTTAGAACTTTCAATAAAACTTTATTACTGTTCTATAAAGATATTTATATCCACTGAAAGCCTGTACAGTACTTTTTAATGTGGAGTCCAGGAACTGTAAGGCCGTCAGAAACTTTGTTTTTTTGACAAACTCTTACTATTTAATTCTGCTTCGGATTCGCCAGGTTGGAAGTGATTGACCAATTGATGACTATAAATCTAATTGTCAACTGGGGTCCAGGATTTGAATGATCAGTTTCGAGGACGATAACTAGAATTGAGGTCGAATAAGCCTTTGATTCTGACATTCAAACCAAGTTTGAAAAGCGAGAAACTATGTATTCAAGGGGGTTAGAACACAGCCACAGGTAATGATATGCGATATGGATAACCAAAGTGCAAACTAAATTGCTAGCCGATTATTGAAATGGTAAGGTACTTCATGTTCGAGTTTGAGTACTCCGTATCAAGTATCGAATGTAGGAATTTTAGACGTGTGAAATCTTTGTGCGAAAGGTTGAGCAATGCAGATACAACACACTCAGGCATGTGCTCATGGTGATCTAGTGCTCTGGCTTCTGGCCATATGTAACATGAAACTGAACGTAAGTGTGTAAAAAAGGGTCCCGGATTTCGCCCTTCGCAAGTGCAAGAATTATTTGAAGGTCTTCTGATTTCTCACCTAACACGTGTTAGGGTGAGACAAGGAATTTTTTTTTTAACGTGTAGGCAATATCTAGGTATATCCTCGGAGCATATATGCCTCGAATCCACCTTCTAAAATCATAATCTGCTCGAGCCGACCAATTTTCCGTAAACTCTTCAATCGTGGCCATGTCCCCATTGGTAACCTATACACAATGTCGTGCACATTGACGAAACTAGCTGCCTTTGTCTGATCTGCCCAATGGCGTGGTGCATCAGGCGGCGCGCCCATATTTTCTGCCAATTCAAAATATAGGCGTCGGGCTTCTATGTAACAGCTATTTGGGGGTATGCTGTCGTCATCAGTGAGGGCGCCAGGTATGGTGCTGGCTAGCTCTATCCACCCACCTGGCTTGAGACGCTGGTATACTTGTCTGATTAAATTAGGCTAGTCACGCACTGCAGTCATCAAATCATGACCATGGATGAAGTCAAAGTGATTTGGTCTATACGGCTAGTCATCTTCTACATCTTCGATCTCAAATTGGCAGCTAGTAGGTACGAAAGTCGGCTGGGTTGCCGCAATATCAATTCCTAACACCTGAGTGTTGCTGTAATTGTCGGCCATGCCGATTGCTCAAATACCGGTCCCAGTCCCAAGATCTAATATGCGAGTGGGCGACGTGTCAAACACCCCCTCCAAGAGAGGAGGAATAAAGAGTCGCCCTTGAGGCAGGAGAGTTTACTTGTGATGTTGTAGGTCGTTGCGGCCTAGTTCCTTCTCGTCAATAGGCATTCCATAGACACGTTTCTCATATGTAGGGTAGCTAATTTTGGAGCATGGTATTAGTGTAGCCTTTCTATGTGCCCTATGAAAGGGCTTTACGTATAGGCGGCCTTCAATCGAAATACCATTTCGTATTTCAGACAGTACAGATGTGAGAACCAAAGAGGCGTCCGAGCCAGCATACCTAGAACCCGAATAAGCTGATTGGAAAGGCATGCATCCCGCGCCTATGCATTTACTCACCCTTCATCAGTGGAGGATGCGTCAGACTCGGTTTGCGCCTGCAGGAGCTGGTTCCCAAAGTTATCTTAGTCATGGCCGCTGTGGACCGATCCATTTTCGATACCTGAATCTGCTATCAAAGGAGGCGATGAAGCAGGTCGATATTTAGGGGCATAGGACTCTTCATTGTGCGTTGTCATGGCGTCCTATGCTCAACAAAATAATCTATCCAATCCATTCCATCAGATTTCTGGAAGTCGCAGCTACCATGGCTTCATATTTGCCTCCACCATAAAGTATACCATCTCGCTTCTCGACAGCGTCGCTGAGCTCAGTGACGGACTGAAAAATAGTTTTGAAAGCGCAAGAGAAGGACTATTAGACATGCATGCTAGCCTTATCTCTGAGCTCAGCTACCCGTCGGAGAATGTGCAGCGTATTTTGTGGGCCCAGCCGACACACGTGAATGTTATTCACCTAGCCATTGAAGTGAAGCAATTCCACGCCATAGAGCGCATATCAGAAGTTGGTGCAACCCATTTCACATTGCTGCCAAGTGTGACAAGCATGTGGATGTTATTCTCGTTGGAAGAATACTTCGTCATTTAACCGCTATGGGAACCATCCGTGTCGTCGGTCCTGACGCCTTTGCACCCACTCCAACATCCAATGCGTTTCCCAACTCCTCGTATGAGGACGCTACCTTGTGCATTGTAGATAACTTTCAGCCTGCTCTTCAGGCAGTGCCAGCTTACTTCCAGGAGCATGGATTTACCTCGCCTGACTCTAACAATGATGCACCTTTTCAACATGCTTACAGCTGTAAAAAGGCACGCCCTACTCTGAGTACTTTGCCAAATTCAACCTAGAGATGGGGCGAAGGTTTGCAAGCATGATGGATGTATGGAGCAAAGGAAGGCCAAGATCGTTTTACGAGGGATATTATCCAGTTCTCGAGCGCATTATCACTGGCGCTAAACAAGATAGTCCTTTCCTGGTCGACATTGGTGGTGGGTCTGGCCATGACGTTGAGGGCTTTAGATAAACGGTTGAAGACCAATAGCTAGGAAAGTTTGTTTTGCAAGATCGGCTAGAGATTATCGAGCTCGCAAAGCTGGGCCCTGGTGCTGAGGGAATGGCTCACGATTTCTTGGCCGAACAGCCAATAAAAGGTGTTCGTGCATACTCCCTGCACTCGATCATCCAAGATTGGAATGATAGCATTATTATGCATATTCTAAAGACAATGGTGCCAGCTATGAAGAAAGGATACTCAAAAGTCATCGTGAACGACTTTGTTGTGCCAAACCAAGGTGTGCATTGGAAGCAAACGTGTCTGGACTGGGAGCTTACGGCTAGCCTTGGGGCACGCCATCGAACTGAAGCTCAGTATAAGAAGTTGTACGAGGGCGTGGGCCTCAAAATCATGGGTATTTGGCGCCACCCTAACAGCGCCGATTTGTTAATTGAATTAGAACCTGCGTAAAAGTACATAGCACTTGATGGGTCCTTACTACACACATCTGCTGTACCATGCCAAGCTCAGAAGACGGAGTTGAGGAAGCCGAGCTGAGTGTAACACGCCAGATAAGCAATAAAACGACACACTCTATCCTACTTATATGGAACACCTCATGGGTATGTGGATGTTCGCCGCCTTGAACAAAGCATGTCTCAAGTAGAAACAAGGCATTGAACTTCTTGTAAACATGGAAAAGATAAGTGGATGCCACTGATCAAGGCACATTTCTGACCGACTTTCCCGATTTCACAAAAGTGGGCCAGCAAATCTGCAGCAGATCATGGTTAACAGTGGGTCAAAATCACTCCACTTGGCGGCCGCGACAGCAACGGCGCCACCGACATTCGATCATGACTGTCAGGTCGTGCGATAAAAAGCCGGGATGCGAGATGATAACAAATCGGATGCAGATTTTGAGGCGTGGCAAGATGAAATCAGGAGAGGCCAGGGAGGACCTACAATTATGTTAATTAGTATAAAATCAGAGACGTTCCTCTAGAAGACACCATTCTATCCATCACTCTTAACGGGTTTCATCGTCACACTGAAACCATCGAAATCGGATTTTTCAACGACTTTACCAAAGCCTTCCCGGACCAAATCTTGTAAATTTATCAAGGCAAATATACCTTGACGACTTCAATCATAAACACCGACTTTTACATAGAAACATCACACCTGGTTACCATGCCCCCTGTTAAAGGTACACAATCTGCTTATGTTTATTTGTGTAATTTCCCCTACAGCTACATCACTGACAACTCGTCTAGAGTCCATTCCTTCTACACCCACGGAAACTTCGAGGGTCGCAACACCCGCTTCCCGTATACCAGCTACATCAACGCGCGAAACACTGCATGGTGCATCGGCAGCTTTGACATTACAGGGCCTACAGCTTTGTCCTCATTGCTATCGAGAGATGAAGCATTGTAATGAAAGATTTGAGTTTGCATAGGTTTCATGTCACAATGGGGATAAGCAAAAGTGGTATTCTCAGCTCTTACTTTGGAGGCGAAATGGATTGAACTATTCTAGCATGTCAAGGGCGCAATTTGGGAAATGATATTTTTGGTAAGGGTTCTTGACATGAGTATTTATATCCAGGACTTGGGCGCCTTGTTAGACCGATGGGCTCTGGATATGAGTGAATCAGAAAAGGACAAAGTAGAAATCATAAATTAGATTGTCAGGTAGCCCCGTTGTCTCTTATGTAACCCACAGCTAGAATGATGTGCAATGATAGAACCTTTTACTCCAAGGCCCCAAACATGGCGTACGGAAAGGAAACAAACGTGTATGGAGGTGGTGGCACTGGCGACTTGTACCTCTTTCAAGTGGAGCAGGGGCGTTCACTAGCAACAAGGGAGGCCACCAGGGTATACATGTATATCAAAGGATTGGGCATCCCGCGAATCAGCAGTTGCAGCCGCCAGGACCTTGGGTTTGGTTGGCTTCTGGCCTTAGGTTGACGCCTTGTCGTTGTTGGCCAGGTCTCAGGTTGCGTGGGCCAGCCTGGTCGAGGGGCAGCTTTTTGGCAATAGCAGTGAAGAGCTCTCGTACGTTCTCGCTCGTCTTGGCCGAAGTCTCGAAGAACAGGAGGCCAGCCTCGCGGGCGTACTGCTCGGCATCGGCAGTCTGGATGGCGCGCTTATCGGGCGCGTCGGTGACGAGATCTAGCTTGTTACCGGCAAGGGCAATAACAATATTCTCGTTGGCCTGGCGTTGGAGTTCCTTGACCCAGGCCTTGGCCTTGTCCAATGAGGCCTGGAGCCGGTTAGCATGGCGGATGGAACGGGACGCAACGGCAAGCGACATACGGCCTGTGTAATGTCGTATACAATGACGGCGCAGTTTGCATTGCGGTAGTACATGGGGGCAAGCGACTTGTATCGCTCCTGGCCGGCCGTGTCCCAGATCTCAAACTTGACTGTTGTGTTCTCGTCGAGGGCGATGGTCTGGGTGAGGAAGGCGGCGCCAATGGTGGATTCTCGGTAGTCGTCGAACTGGTCTTTGACGAAGCGCAGGACGAGGGACGACTGTGGTTGTGTGTTAGTCGAGGATAGAGTGTATGGTATATGGTATATAGTATATGGTGAACATGGCTGCCTGCTAGTCCGTGTGGCTACGCACCTTTCCAACCGCCGATTCGCCTGTCTGGGTAAGTAACAAGTCACCGTGTGGGAGCAGCTGGCGTCGACATACCGAGAAGCACGAGCTTGAACTGGGCAAACCGGGAGCCGCCTGGCCGTTGTCCCTGCTGCATTCTGGCCGACATGATCTCGAGGAGGCGACGCGCGGACTGTGGGGTGTATGCTGTATGTATGTATGTATGTATGTATAGTAGAGTAGCGGAGAGAGGGTGGGTGGGGAGACGGCGGCGGTGTATGGGCGACAGAGCGTGTTGAGAGTGAATAGAGGTTGCACGGGTTGGCTGTCCGTTGTTGCTGTGACGAGTGGTTGGCTTGGCATACATGCGTCACGTTTCGGCGGCCAGAACACAGAACTGGCACTCGACCGGTTCCTGTCTACACATCTCGCAATGATCGCCGACCTGCCCTACCGCGACATCAACGTCCACTCGTCGCCCTCGCACTATGCCTTCTCCTCCCCCTCGTCGCCCGCGGCGCCCACGCTGGTAGTGGATCGGCCGTCAGGTGACGTGCGCCTTCACGACGGCAAGCTGCTGGGTTCCAAGCGCGTGTCGAGCATTGCCGGCATTCTGGGCGTCATCAAGCTGCGGCTGGACAAGTATATCATTGTCATCACAAAAGCCCAGCACATCGGCCGCATCAAGGGACACATGGTCTACCAAGTCGTCGCAACCGAGTTCCTGCCCCTGCGCGACCGCCCGCTGCACGACCCTGACGAAGACAATTATCTCCACCTGCTCAAAACCCTCCTTAAATCCTCACCCCTGTTCTTCTCCTACTCCTTCGACATCACAAACTCCTTCCAGCGTCAGGCCCATTCCGACCCCTCACAGCCCCTCTGGAAGCGCGCCGATGACCGCTTCTTCTGGAACCGCTTCATTCAGAGCGACCTGATTGACTTTAGGGGAGGAATCGGCAATGGCTACGGCAGACACTCGAGTGGCCAGCAGCCGGATGTTGATTCGTACATTTTGCCCGTCATGTATGGCATGCTGGAAATCAAAAACACCTCCATCAAGGGCACTCCGCTTACCTTTATCCTTGCTACTCGACGTTCGCGCCTCAAGGCTGGCACCCGCTATTTTTCACGAGGCATCGACGAAAATGGCAATGTCTCCAACTTCAACGAGACAGAACAGACCATCATCCTGAACGACAGTGCATCCGGCGGTCCAGGAGGCTTCGGCTCGAACCAGAACGGTGCTGTGGGCGCGAGTACGGGTAAGGAGACCCAGGTGCTTGCTTATGTCCAGACCAGAGGGAGTGTCCCCGTATACTGGGCCGAGATCAACACATTAAAGTACACCCCCAAACTGCAGGTGCGCGGGGTCGAGAATGCACTGCCAGCAGCAAAGAAGCATTTCGCCGAGCAAATACGGCTCTATGGCGACAACTGGCTTGTCAACCTTGTCAATCAAAAAGGTCGTGAACAACGGGTCAAGGAGGCATACGAGCAAATGGTCGAGTATCTGCTCAACTCGCCCACAGAAAACACAGAAGGCGATCGTATCACAGAGGAGAAGTTCCACATGATTGAGCCAAGCAATGCACAGACAGCCTATGATCGCCTACACTATATTTATTTCGACTTTCACAACGAGACCAAAGGACTGCGATGGGATCGGGCGAAACTTCTAATGGGCCAGCTGGAACCGCACGTTATCAAGCACGGCTACTTTCGTGGTGTTGACATGCCAGGTGATGCAGGTCGAGTTGAGGTGCGGCGGCACCAAACCGCTGTGATACGGACCAACTGTATGGATTGTCTCGACCGCACCAATGTTGTCCAAAGCATGATTGGCCGGTACATCTTATCGCGCATGCTCATTGACTTGGGCCTAATGCACGAAGGTGAATCCGCTGAAGAAGATGAGGCTTTTGAGTTCCTGTTCCGTAACGTCTGGGCTGACAACGCTGATGTGGTGTCCAAGTCCTACTCAGGTACCGGTGCGCTCAAGACAGATTTCACGCGTCTAGGCGTCAGGACGAAACAGGGCGCTCTCCAGGACTTGAATAACTCGATAACGCGATACTGCTTGAATAATTTTGCCGATGGTCCACGACAAGACGCTTTTGATCTTTTCCTCGGTACGTACTTGCCCAGCGATTCTGCCATGGGCGGACTATTACTGTTTATGGATCGGAGACCGATATTCATTCAGTCAATACCATACTTGCTTGCTGCAAGTGTATTCTTCATAATGGTGGGCAGCTTGACGCGTAGAGCGCCGGATGCCGCAACATGGCCGTTGCGACTCCTGATGCTACTCAGTCTCCTCACTGCCGTCGCATGTGTCAATTTCATCTGGAGTAATGGCACTCTCTATGTAAGTGCGCTGTGTGCCTGATTCGATAAGATGATAACTGACATACGCGAAATAGGTTAATTGGCCCAAACTAAATCGTTTACCTGCGCAAATTGAAGCCTACCAAGAAAAGTTATCTAAGGTATCGCAGAATCCGGTTGTCGGGTCGCTAGTTGGCACGAGGCATGAACGTGGTAAGAGCGACGCGAGGCTATTGGGCTTAGAAGAAGGGAAGAAGAGGATCGAATAAGGATGTTCTAGGAGGAATGAAACTAGTTCGTTATTGTACGTTTGGCAAGGGTATGCATTGGTTATGCGTGAGAAGTGTCGCAGTAACCTTGTGTTACAGTATTTTTTCATAACTTTGATTTCTTCTTGTCTGTCTGTATAGCTGGGCTGCAATAAATTATAGAGCTAGTTGAGTCTAATTTAGAGCCGATTTGTACAGGAGAATATAATGGTTGAATACACGAAGGGAGGTGAAGGACTAGATGGCATTGAAAAGGGTATGGGTATCATTACTAAGGAGAAATGTTTGTCTATAAGAGCCAACAACCGGGCTGGCTGTGAGCACATACTCGTGGAAGCATTGAGAGAGAGAAGGGGAAATGTTGACCAGTTTTTGTCAAGTCGTCGACCTCATAGCCAGAACAACCACATCAAACTCCTCGTCTACACTTTCCTCGCTTTGATCTTCGGCGGATTGCAATACAGCCCCATCCTCGCCATACTTGCCACCCACAAAGGCCCAGCCGTCTCCCTCCAGTCGTGCTCGGAGCCGCTCGCGATTAGAGCTGGCAGCGCGACGAAGAAGCGGTGCCCATACGCCGCCTGGTGCCTTGGGCGGTACTTGATGTCGCGTCTCATCATGAAACTCCCAGTCATCAAAGTCCGGCAGTATCCATAGATCGGATTCGGAACTATTTTGTGAACTCGTGTTGAGGTTCAGACATGTGCTGTGATGTAGCTCCATGGCGTGGTCTTGGCGTTTTGAAGGTGGAAGCCAGCATACTGTTGGAGCAGTGCGCGCGAGTTTGATAGTCAGTGGCGAAGTATTGTCGGTGCTTGTAGCGCCAGTGCGTCGCGGTGCGCGAAAGATTTGCGAGGATGAGCGTCGAGGGATAGAATCAGTGTTGTGAGTGGCGCGTGACGGGAACATGGCGTTGCTTAGATGGCAACTGTGATAGGACTGGTCACGCGAGCGAATTTGTAGGCGAGGTTCGTCATCCATGGCCGTGCGTGTAGGTGGGTATAAAAAGGACAATATGGTGGTTGA
The DNA here is from genome assembly GCA_028456385.1 of Ophiosphaerella korrae. Lineage (NCBI taxonomy): Eukaryota > Fungi > Ascomycota > Dothideomycetes > Pleosporales > Phaeosphaeriaceae > Ophiosphaerella > Ophiosphaerella korrae. The sequence continues at coordinate 58,872 of JALNQF010000042.1, read as the reverse complement.
GTTGAATATAGAGAAAGAGGGATATGGAATGGTAAGGTTGAAATTAAACGGGTAGCATGCATGCAGAGGATGCAGGGTGCAGATGCGGGTGATAGATGTGGGTCAAGGGCTGGAGGTGGTTGATGTCTGAATATGGCTGCCTGGTGCAGCTCGTGAAAGAGTCACCCGATGACGTCGGCTTGTGTTGCTTACGTAGCCGTGTGTCAGTGGGCGGAGAAGCGAGAGAGATATAAGTGGCTGAGATGGATGTGAGGCGAGGCGAAGTGAGCAAGGGGAGGAAAACGGAGAGGAAAATGGAGCGGATGGCCGGGCGAGAGGTGGTCAGTGGTGGTTAGTGGTGGTTAGTGGTGACGGTGTTAGTGGTAACACGGTTGGGGCTGCCGGATGCGGCCGTAGCTACTGGGAGTGCGTCATGGTGTTGAGAACGATGCAAGGCAGTGGTGGTGAGGATGAGGACGATGCAGAGCCAGAGGCTGGATACTAGATAGGTAGACGGTGTGATGGTTAGTAATGTCTAGATGCATCAAGGGTGGTGTTGGACAAGACCTGTTGGTCTGTGCACGGCGACCTGGCGAAGCTCCCCAAATCTTCACCACGGCCACGGCCATCCACACCCATCTCCATCCCCGCCATCCGGAGGCAGCCCACCATGCTGCGTGCCTCGATACTCCGGGCTGGTGCAGCGGCGAGGCCATTGGCCCGCCACGCCCGCCCTGCCCGCCTGCAATGGCAGCTCGTCCAGCGCTGCTATGCCGACGACAAGTCACCACCACCACCACCACCGCCGCAATCGCGCTCGGCGCCCGTCGAGCTGCCGGCCACCACTCCACCCACCGGCCCCGGCACCGCCAGCATCGCGCCCAACCCCATCCAGCCCAAGAAGTCCAAGAAGAAGGGCCGCCTGCGCCGCCTCCTGCTCTGGCTGACCATCCTCTCCGGTCTGGGCTATGCCGGCGGTGTGTGGTACTCGCTCGTCTCGGACAACTTCCACGACTTCTTCACCGAATACGTCCCCTTTGGCGAGGATGCCGTCGCCTACTTTGAAGAGCGCGAGTTCAGAAAGCGCTTCCCCGGCCGCGCCGGTCAACCGAGGCTTCACGCCCAGATATCAGGAGAGAACAAAGTCACCATCCCCGGCAAGAGCGGATTGAGCGCCCGCGTCGCCGACCAGAGCCAGAGTAACCTCGCCACCACCGGGCCGCACGTGAGCGCCGTGGCCGACAACAGGTCGATCAGGCCCGAGACACCCACTAAGAATGTGCAGGAGAAGAAACAGGAACAGGCCCAGCAGGGCAAACAAGACCACACACCCATCCCTACCAAAGAGGCCGCTGCTCCCGCCCCAGCGCAGCCCATTGCCCAGCTCGACCATCTCGCAGTGCCTGCCGCCAGCGAGGCTGTGGTCCAGGACGTCGTCAAGATTGTCAACGACATCATCACTGTCGTCAATGCTGATCCCACCCATCATGGCAAGTACAACTCGGCCCTCGACAAGGCGAAGTCTGAACTTGCGCGCGTCGTGTCCGACATCAACCTTATGAAGGCGAACCTGCACAAGGAGTCTGAGGATAGGATCAAGGCCGCACATGAAGAATTTGAAGCCGCCGCAAAAGAGCTTGTTCAGCGGCTAGACCACCAGATGCAGGCCCAGGAGACACACTGGAAAGACGAGTTCGAAAACGAGCGGGAACGCCTTGCACAAACATACAAGGACAGACTCCGTTCCGAGCTCGACGCGGCCCACAAGGTCTACGAGCAAAAGGTCAAGAACGAACTTCTCGAGCAGAACATACGCCTTCAAAAGTCCTTCACAGCCACCGTCCGAGACCGAGTCGAGTCTGAACGCGAAGGCCGCCTCGGCAAGCTGAACGAGCTCTCGTCCTCTGTACACGAGCTAGAGAGGCTGACCGCAGAATGGAACGACGTCGTAGACGCCAACATGAAGACCCAACATCTAGTTGTTGCAGTCGAGGCCGTCAAGTCTGCACTTGAAACACAAGCTACCCCCAAGCCTTTTATAACTGAACTTGCTGCCCTCAAGGAAATCGCTGCCGACGATCCGGTCGTCAGCGCGGCCATTGCCAGCATCAACCCCGCTGCCTATCAACGAGGCATCCCAAGCTCTGCGCTCCTCATCGACCGCTTCCGACGTGTTGCCTCCGAGGTCCGGAAAGCCGCCCTGCTTCCAGAAGATGCTGGAGTCGCCTCTCATATCGCCTCGCTCGCCATGTCCAAGGTCCTTTTCAAAAAATCTGGCCTAGCTATTGGTCAGGACGTTGAAGCCGTTCTCGCGCGGACTGAGGTTCTGCTTGAGGAAGGCCATCTGGATGCTGCGGCACGTGAGATGAACAGTCTACAAGGCTGGGCCAAAGTGCTTAGCAAAGATTGGTTGAGTGAATGCAGGAGAGTCCTCGAGGTTAGACAGGCGCTGGATGTAATTGCTACCGAGGCGCGCTTGAATAGCCTGTTGATTGATTAAGCGGCTTTGCCGGTCGTTCATGTACCCTTAGTCTCGAGACTTGTACAGTGCTGATCTTCCTTTTGTATTCATATGCATAATCATGTAGTGCGCTAGATGTAGCTTATAGACTATACAAGTGCCTTCACGTTTACTAAAACATGACATTGCTATCATGCAATATGAGTATACACTACGGCCACAACGCATGAAGGTCCTTGTCTAGAAACCCACTAGAAGCGCAGCCAACTTTCAGCGCATTCACATTTCCTACATCGTCGTACTTCCCTATGTTCGGATACGCACAAAGTGTTCTATTGATTGCATTCCCAATCTCATCAGTCACACTCGTCACTTCTAACGTATATCCACTCTCACTGATTCCCTGGAAGTGTCCATTCTAGGCACCGATGGGCAAGCGGACCTGAGTAGTGATAGATTCGTTGTACCTATTTTGTCTATACGACATGGTAATGTTGTAGAAATCAGCCTGAGTTGGAAGAACCATGTCATGATTGGGGTTCAAAAAAGCAGGCGAGGAAGCAGTGCAGCTTAAGACAAGTCCAGCTGTGATTGAACCGATGGTGGTACCCGGGGTACAAGGTGAGGCAAAGGTGGATGAAACACATGAAGAGACTGACATTGTGTGTATAGAGTCGTGCCCAAAGTTAGGATGGGATGCAAGAGCAACCCGCGTAACTCGAAGTCTCGAAGAACTGGTGATGCCTAGTAAGTAAATAAGGATATACAAAGTCGCATTCATTAAATTCACCTGTGTGCAATTTTGACGGGTGCTACAAACAGTGGCGACCTCGTGCTTGTGGCTAGACGATATATGCATGTGGCGGACGCGGTCGAACATGTTCACCTTTGTAGGCACTACTACCTATTTGAGATATTGGCGCTGTGCGAGCAATCCATCGCGGTAATCACATGTTGGTGGCGTTTTCTCTCGTTTTCTAACGTTGCGATTTGTCCTTCCTTAGATGGACCAGGACAGAAAATCTTAGATTGCTGATTAAAATGACGTTCTCTTTTACAGGCGTCGTGGATACCTTTGACAGACAATTTCGTATTATTTGGCTGTGTCTTGGGGGTATCTCTTGATAGCTTCTTATGCCCACCTACCAGGTCTGTGGCAAAGAGCACAAGGACCAGTCGGTGGGAAGATAGAGGACCTTCTTGATTAGGAGATAAGCTCCTCCAAGGGAAGCTTAGACACCAAAGCAGGCTATCTTGCTATGCTTGTTTACCACGGTCGAGCTTTGTGACCTTCCTGATAGGGCGTAGTGTGGCATTCTCCGAGGCTAAACGTCTGGCACGCAAGACTGGCTTTATTCCGACTCGACGGCCAGCGACGGCCTCTTTATTTGCCTCAGTTAAGTACATGAACGCTTCCCAAGCCCTCAGCCTATCACGAGCCATGTTGATTCGTATCAGCGAAATATCTTCCCTCGCTTCAAATGACGCTTGTCGCGATACAGCAGCTCTTCTGGTCGTTCGAGGAGGGACAGTGCTTGCTCCGAGCAAATAGCAATCTGTCCGCCTCCCGTCTTCTGCTAACCAATTGACCTTCCAACTGTGGATCGTAATACAGCAATTGTACCAATGACGAAATCATAGCTATGGGAGATAAATAGCTACTCATCCTCACCCACCTGCTCGGACTATACGTTGAGAACAATTTCTCGCCTCGTCATGCACTTCACCAACGCTGTACTCGCAGCGGCCCTTGCGGCCGGCAATGTCCTTGCTACTCCAATTGCTCGTTCACCCTATGTGGTCAAGGAAACTCATTTTGTGCCCAACGAGTGGTCCAAATTGGAGCGGTCTCATGGCCGGAAGACTATCCAACTACAAGTTGGATTGAAACAAGGCCGATTTGATGAACTAGAGCGCCATCTTCATCAAGGTACGTGAGCAAAAGATGGTATCATCACCATCATGCCCGGAAAAAGCCAGTACTTGTTGAGAATCTCTGGTTGACCCTTTCTAGTATCTGATCCGGACCACAAGCGATGTAAGCAGGCCAACTCCACCAAACCTGACCTAACTAATGACTCCTAAGATGGCCAACATCTTAGTGCCGACGAAGTAGATGAACTTGTTGCACCAAGTTCAGAAACGCATCACTTGGTCCACGAATGGCTTCGTGAGAACGGCATCAATACTGATAACTTGGGCTACAGCTCAGCCAAGGATTGGATTATCATCCACCTTCCCATCGAATTAGTTGAGAGCCTTCTCAATACCGAGTACCACAATTACAAGCACAGGGATGGCTCAATTATCGCCCGAACAACTAGCTGGTCGCTCCCGCGCCATCTCCATGACCATATCGACGCAATCCAACCCACGACATCTTTCTTCCGCGGCGCTGCTCAAGGAGCCACTTGGATTGATAAGGCTGTCGAAGTTCCCGCGAGTTATACCACTCCCAAGAACAGCTCCATCGCCAGCGTATGCAACGTGACCTCTGTTACTCCAGAGTGTTTCCAAACGCTCTACTCTACTAAGTGGTACCAAACTCAAGCGAGTAATAAGAACAGTATTGGCTTCACCAACTACCTCGGTGAGATTCCTATTCGCCCCGACGCCAAACTGTTCCTTCAAAAGTATCGCCCCGAAGCTGTTTCGCAGGCGGATGATTTCAAGCAAATTTCAATCGATAATGGCCCTGTGCAGGATGGGCCCTTGACATATAACCAGTCCACTGTTGCTCAAATTTCTCGGGAGGCCAACCTCGACGTACAAGCTATTGCAGGTATTAGCTGGAAGACTCCGATTACTAGTTTCTCTACTGGCGGCCAGCCTCCATTCGTCCCAGATATCTCGACCCCGGAAAATACCAATGAACCATATCTCGTCTGGGTAAACTGGCTGCTTCAGCAAAAATCTATTCCAAACATTATCAGCACCTCCTATGGCGAGCCAGAGCAGACTATCCCACGTTCGTACGCAGATCGTGTGTGCAAACAATTCGCCCAAGTCGGTGCTCGCGGAACGACTATGTTTTTCTCCAGTGGGGATCACGGAATCGGCGGCACTGATACTTGCTATACAAATGATGGGAAGAAAACCTACAAGTTCCAACCAGCTTTCCCTGCCTCTTGTCCGTATGTTACTACTGTCGGAGCGACCATGAACTTTGAACCAGAGGAGTCAGCGTACCGTCCATCGCGCAACACTAGCGCCGGTTTCCGCGATTTGTACTCCTCGGGTAGCGGCTTCAGCGACTATTTCGATCGTCCATCATGGCAAGACAGCGTTGTCCCTGCCTATGTCAAGTCTCTGGGCGATCAGTATAAAGGGCTATATAATCCAAATGGTCGTGCCTACCCTGACCTTGCTGCTCAAGGGCTTTACTTTGCTTATTTCTGGAACGGAACTGAAGGTACGTACCGTGTTATCTGTGCCCTACGACAAATTTCTCGTTGCGCGTACTTAAGATCCATTTCCTAATTGGATTATGCTAATATTGGACTCTAGGCACAATCAGCGGGACCTCTGCATCCTGCCCACTCACTGCTAGTATTTTCTCGCTTATCAACGATGCTCTTATCGCATCCGGGAAGCCAAAACTCGGCTGGATCAACCCATGGTTGTACAAAAAAGGTTATCAAGGACTAACTGACATCACCAAGGGCTTTAGCTATGGTTGCAACGTTCAAGGATTCCCCGTTACCAAGGGTTGGGATCCGGTAACTGGCTTTGGAACGCCTGACTTCCCTAAACTGCTGCGTTTGGCTGGCGCTAAAGGCAATTGGTAGCCCTGATTAGGAGTACGGAGAATAGTAACTATGTCTTGTACTAGTATAAGTATGAAGCAAAAAACGCGTCAAAATTTTTGTTAATATACAGCGAGTGGAGGTAAACTATTGAAAGTCTAGATAATATTGCTGGTGCGAGCTTTGTTCAACCCCCTAAAGGTGTACCAGAACCCCTATTTGACTTCAGCAGCCACTATTTTGCAGATCTGCATATGTAGTTGGTTTTATAATATTAAAGCTCAGAGCTTAATAGCCTGTAATTCGAGGCCATTGGATGTTGCAACATCGGGGTTTGGATAGTACCACGCTGCTACTGCGATGATGAGGTAGACAATCTACAAAGAGGTCAGCGACAGACGCGCATTTATTTTAGAAAACGAGAATGTACTTACGACCAATAATGCGCCTTCAAGATAGTTAGTCTCGCCATCGCGCAAAAAATTGCCAACCACTACAATAGACAGAACTAAGAGAACTATCATAAAGATCTCAAAGTTTAGATCCATGTCTTTGCCCATGATCCAGCTCAAAATGACGACAAGGGGAGCATTGAATAAGGCTGTCTGGATAGAAGGCCCAATGCAATGAAAGAGCGCGAAATTCTGTACCAGTAAGCTGTGTTTGTCAAAGCTGTCCACACAAACATACAATTTGTCCGTCCCAGGCTTCGTCAATAGCAGTCAAGTGCTCTGCTGCCTTTTCGACCAGAGGTAACATGATCAGCCCGAGGAATTGGTCAGGAACTCCCCACTTTACTATATGCTCGATGCGCTCGACTAAGAACACGGCAAGTAACGTGACAAGGGTGAGCGAAAATAATAGAGCAACGATACATTCAGTGAAGGTAAACTTTGGTTTCGCTAAATCATCATGCCGGTCAAGGTCAGCATGTTCATCAGCTTCGAGTACTTCGTCAAAAATTGAGTGTTGTGAGCGCGCATTGTACCAAATGAAGCTGCGAAAGGTCAGCTACTAGCATCTAGGATTAAGTACTGGCGTTACTTGCATGCAGAATGCAATGGTGAGCAAGATCGACGTGATTTGACTGATCCTGAGAACATTGTGTTGCAATACCTTCTCTGTAAAGTCGTGATGCTTAGTAGAATTCGCAACAGTAGAACCCTTGAGTGCAGAGTAGTAAGCGCTAGGAATGAGCAAGCCGAAACCAGCGACAAGCAGCAAACCACTGCCAACTTCGCTGATGGATGCGTGAAATTGCTGGCTCGCCTGGCGGAGGCCACCGACAAAAAAACAAAGACCTAAACAAAGGAGTAGGTTTGTGATGATGGAGCCCAGAATAGCTGCTTGGATAACTGGGAGAAGATTGCCATGCTCGGATGAACCATGTTCAGTCGTATGCTTGGCGATGAGGATAACAAAAAGTATGATTTCCACCATTGAGCCGAAGGCAGTTTCAATTAGAATACCAGATACCTTGGGCAGCTTGCGCGCAAACTCCTGTCCAGCGAAGCCGAGTAAGTTCGCTACAGGTATCATGGCGATGTAACTTGATGCAAAGATCGCCAACGGCATTCCAAGTGTCGCAAAGTGCAAAACAATAGCAACTGGAACGAACGGCCAAAGGATATTGGTGTACTTTGCTGCATTGCTCCCAGATCTCCAGGTGACGTTGAGGAAGTGGCCAGGGTGAAAGCCAGCTCGCCCACTCTCTCCCTCATTCTGGATGTGTGGCAGGACCCGGTGGAGGAGTGGTGTTGACTCTGAATGTTGACGATTGTTTGGCATTATTCTAGGAGATCGAAGATGCAGTACGCACTGTCGTAAGATTCACCGCAATGTTAGTTGACTGACTGATGCTTGGTGGGCAAGACGCCCAAGCGACCGGAAGCCAAGACAGCCCAGCCTCTCAAAACAAGGAACCGCATTCATAGGTAGATACATCATCCCGTCTTAAGCCCTGGCCCGTAACTCGATGTTGCGAAGAAAATAGCATGAAGCGCGATGGGCCAGCTTCCAATTGCTCGGTTACCGCAGTTTGCAAGGTGCTTCAGATCGCACATACCTATGTAATTTGAAATCTAAGCAACGGGTGCGAGAACTTGGTGGACGTTGTCGTTCCTAGGTCTAACGAGATCACCTGGGCATGCCAATTGCTCAAGCTGAGGCTGCTATTCTCACCTAGCGAAAGGTTGATTTGCGTGGAATGTTCGACCAATAGTTATTAGACAAACTATAGACTACTTGGCGCGCCGTGATCCTGCAACTTGCAAGCTGGTCACACTGGCCCTCTAGGGCATCACTGACATGATTGGCACAGATACAAATTCTCGCTTATTTGATTGCGATCTCGCGAAAATCAACGCCTCTCTAGGCTAGGCCCCTTCACTGTCTTCAACTTTGTGACTAGTTGCGTTTAGCTTGAGCATGAGATCTTGTGGATCTCGTAAAAGGCATGTGGCGGTCGAACGTGTTTGTGAATATTTAGCCTACCGTGGTAACTTGCTCAAGAGTCAGGATGCTGTGATCATCGGGCATTTGGTCTCACGAGCTTTTGCAAGCATTCCAATTGGGTTTCCACATAGAATGATTACTTTATTTACGGTTCTCAGCGTTACGCTAGGCCTTCTATACCTCTCTGTGTTCACTGCTGCCCAAAATGCAAAGTGTGAACAAGAACATTCCAAGATTATCTCGGCTCTCAAAGCAAACTAGGACAATGACTCTAACATCTTTGCCGGTAACTTCTCGACACAGTTTCCGTGATTGGCACATTACGGGAGGATCCGGCGCTTTTTACTACATCACTATAACGGATACCAAATCAACAGACATTGTGTACAAGCACGCGTCTACAACTACCAAGGGTGAATTACGTCTACGAGCTACGAATCTCAAAAGTGGAAGCCAACTGGGTTGGTGAAGCCATTACCAAGCTATTTCCGTAAATATCCTACACTGTCAGTAAGCAAAGCGTGCTCTTGCCACGTTGGTCCAGCAGAAACATACACCCAGTGCCGTTCGTGTGAACGAGTATCTACAGCAACAACATATTCTACCACCTGGGCTATTACGGTAATAAAGCTGGGTGCAAGCACTATTAGCTGCGAGCCATAGCATCAACCAACGGATAGTTATATTGATTATGTGGCATCTGACCGATCACAATGGGAGAGAGGTTGCAAAACAGGTGTAAGTGCGGACCTCTGTCGCATCATCACAGCTCAGCATTGATATGCATGTTAGCTCAGTCAATACCGCAGCCTTGATCATGTAAGGGCACCGAACCTAGGCGCTTGCATCGAGAAATGCGTCGACTATAATATCAAAATAAGGTACAAGCAATGTCAAGAGGTCGAATATATGCTGAAGACCAACAACTGTTATCACATGAATGAGCCAGGCTATGTACACAGTCACAGTTAGGTACTCTCTGACATACATATGCTTGTGCTAACACCTGGTAGTTTGCACATCCCAACGGTGAAGCTGAAGTAGAAAGACTCAGATTTTTACCGCCACAGCAAACAGCAAGCGAATACTGCGCGTTAGCTACTTATACTTGATAGTTATAGGACCCACTACTCTCTTAAGTTTGACAAGTTCTGTAAGGAGAACAACATCTATACGCTTAGTATGCTAGCTTACTTATCTTACTTACTTCAGCCTCTTGATGTTGGCTGCTTCTCTCTATTAAAGAAGGCGCACAGCCGCTAAGTTAAGCTAGAACTATATTAATTACATTACTAAACTTGAATTCTTACTAGCCTTCTACGCTGCCTTTAACTAGGCCTTTACAAGAGTAAATATTTACTTAGCTTTTTAAGTTACTGGCCTTGTTCTACTTTAGCTAGAGGTAGTTATCTTAAGACTTGATGTTTAACTCTGTACGCCTACTCTAGCTACTCTACTAGAGGCACCCTGGGTAGCTTGCATGCTGAGTAAGAGTAACGTACGTGAGCTGGAGGCTTAGTTAACGCTTATACGTGAGCGCGTACGCTGGCACAAGAGCTTGTCGCTAGCATCAATTATTGACGCAATCAATTAACTCAAAAAGGGAGCTTATAAAATGATGCTGGAAGCTGAGCTAATGCGCGATTGAATCTCTAGTCATGAGAGAGCTAATGAGGTAGCCAGCAAGCGTAAACTACGAAAAAAGAAGCGGATTTAGAAGCAAGGAGTCTTAGCAAAGGGACAAGGAGAGGATATACTTGCTGAGAGAGAGGGTGTGCAGCGTCAAGTCAATGAACAGCGTCAAGATGGAGAGAGATTAGGCCTGAGTCGCCAGGCTCGCGCGCGCTGCAAGAGGTGCAGAGAGACTGGGCACAACTCACGTACGTGTAAAAGTGATGTAGTAAATGCTGGTTGATTTAACATATCAATATATCTACGCTACTCTACTGCGTTGTTGGGTTATATGCTTGAACAGGTGCGCAGAGCTGGCGAGGTGGGCCGCTCGCTTGTAAACCACGTTGGTGTAATTGCAAAGTAGTACACCAGATATCAAAACAACAATTTGTAAAAGCAAACCTTCAGTCTATATTTTGAATTGTAGAGTTGATGTGATGACACTAAGTCGTATTATTGACATTAAACAAGAGTGACCTGATATAATTGTGTAGTATCGTGTTATCCAATGCTTACTGGATAGAGTGATCACATTTCTGCTCTTCTTGATCTAATGGTCAGTTGCCCAAGTCAAGTTTATTGGCATACTATTTGGGCCCAAGGACCCTCGATTTCTCACAAGGTAGCAGAATGTCTCATCAAACCACGCGGACCGTTTATATTCATTACAGATGGAACGACCTCGGTTGGAATATTGTCGGCTGGAAGCTCAATCGAAGGCCTACGACCGGCAAGCTCGGTCACAGAAATACGAACAGAAAGCTCTGCTGCTTCTGTGCTAGTAATTTCGCTGCTTCCTAGCCCCGAAACCGGGGAGATACGACAATCGAGTTTGACTGTCTCTCCAGACACTGTTGGATGGCGAATATCAATATTTGTTCCTTGAGATAAACTTGCTTGATGGCCTTCTTCATTTGTGGTGTTTGCCTGTTGGCTAGACGTATTGCTCATACTTTTAGGCGAAATATCAAGAGGTTCCTGAGAGTGAGTGTTCCGTATGCCTGCAGCATCGCGCTGAATCGTCGACCACTTGCAATCTGTAGCTACGGGCCCCTGGTGGGAAAATTCGAGTGCGTCAGGTGGAGAAAAGCGACTTGTACGAGTAACAGGTAATTGGAGATCAACAGCACTCCCCAATGGCGTACTCCGAGTTGTCTTGGAGCTATGCGGACATTTCCATAACGATGGACGAGCATTCTGCCAAACCTTGTAAGGAATTTCCATTGCATCATTTAGATCATCATTAAGGTGGTCTATACCTAGCTTCACTGTTCGTAGTGGTGTGTTGAAGTTCCATTACTCTTGCTGACACTTGCACTTCGGATTGTGCCTAAGCAAGCTTTGCTCAGAGGAAATGCTTCGTCCTGCCCTTTGTGGAAAGATGGCGCCGACTTCACGCCACTGTGACTTTTTGCAGGCTATTTGCTTCTCATTTTGGAGAAAATATAGGGTACATAGCTCCCAAATCTTCGGATTGTGAACTGTGCCCTCTCTGTGGCTGTTTTTGTTTGTGCAGCGGCACACGACATCTTTCTCCTTGTTTATATAATGTAAATTATTATATATTCTGCTATTCTCCCAATAAATCTTAGTATAATTTTCTCCAATCAGACTATTTGCAGTGGAGCAATTTTCGGAAGGTTCTCTATTATGATCATTTGCTGAGTCTATATAGAGATTTCTTCGCTTTAGAGTATTTGAGGTTGGCTTTTGAACAGTATTGTGGCCTTCTGAATTCTTCGGCAAGCAGGTTTTTGTACCACAATGACAAGATTGCTGTGGTAATATCAACGTCACCGTCAAGCAGTTCCGAAATTCGTCTACACAGCGCACAGAAATCTCGCCCGTCGATTGCCTGCGGATGAAAACGAAACCGCCTTTCTTAGTAGGCGGCATGATTATAAGTTAATTGATTTTGGGTGGAAAAAAAGTGAAATACTCAAGTCAGGGTGGAGATGTTATTCATCAACCTCGTGGAGAGTTCAAAACTTGAAGTTGACCAATCTTTTGTTGTACAGCTAACAAAGAAATCTTTATCTTGTAATTATATTTGTCGATAAGGCTTGTTCCCAATTGTTGAAAGCACACAAAGACGAGATTTTGAACAATCCACATTGTGTCAATGCACACACATCTGGTACTTATCATCGCGCCTATAATGACGATCTGGATATGGGTTACCTTGTGATATTCACGCCTTGGTTGACAACTATGAGTTCTCAATAGTTAAGGATAACAAAATTGGAATTCTCATGTTTCATGCAGGGGTGCCTGCTAACATCAACTACATTGTGCTATCGATTAACACGCTGCTCCCGCAGTTTCTCCGGCTCACACAATATTCGCCATCTTTTAGTTTGAGAACAGCCTCTTTTGTTCTGATCAGTGTCTTTGTTGTTTCTCCATCTATCTCCGTCACATCGTCAACGTCAGTGACGCAGAACGAATAACCTGGAGGAATAACGAGTGTCGCAGCAAATTCCGTTGTAGAATCTGAACAAGCTTCAATTCTCACCGTATCATTTATACCTAAGATACTTGAAACCGTAAACCCCGGTCTGACTTGAACCAGCAAGCCAATACGAGTATAGATTATAGTACTTCCATTTGCAAAGACTGCAACTGGCTTCACAAAGTCAAAGGGTATCGAAAACCCCGGCTTTGAGAACACTTCCACATGTAGATCTTGGGGACATGGAGTTGAGCAGCCCAAGTTTTTCTGTGCTGGAGATAAACCACGGGTGATCGCCCGTGGATTGTCGGTGTCAGTATTATCCGTATATTCCATGACGTTCGTTGTCCATATTGCATAATTATTGGATAATTCGAGAACCAAGCGTTGCAGTTCATTGACTGTGTGCCGAAGTCCATCGTCTGCACCAACACGCTCCAGGCGATTCTCTTCTGTCTTTAACCATCTGGTAAGGTTACACCCAATTCCAGGCTCACAGAATAATCTTTAAATACTCGGACCAAAAATGGTTCGGTTATTGGTCTTTGCCGTGCTGTTGGGGATAGGAGAATCTCGTACGCTAGAATCATCACAGTTGTTAAAAGAATAACGTACTCAGTATCGGAAGTGGAGATAAGAAAATTTCCAATGACTTGAAAATTAGCAATGATAGGATTTAAAACTTCGACCTCCCAGTCTAGGGAAATTTATAGTGCATGGTGTACTTTTTGTCGAATGGCGTTCTCTAGCGGTTCAGCTAACCCTACGAAGGCGGCCGGGTCTATGGCGCAATTCCCTTCATAGGTTTTGCTCACTATAGCGTTACGAATAGCGCACGTTGCTCCTGCAGCATAAAAAGTCCTGCTTTCAGGTCGCGAAGGATTCATTTTTGTGCTATTTCTAGTTTGCAAAAAATAAAGGCTGAAGATCTCTGAATGTATCGCAGGTATCTTGAATTGGAGGAAATTATTACATAGACGCTAGCAATTATATGCTGTACTAAGTGTAAAACACTGTTCATAATCTGCTGAACATTATGATATTTTACTTATTCTTTATCAGTTCTCAAAGCAGATTTAGTCTATATATTAGGTATCAGGTAGAATATGCAGGTCCAAGTTGGTGATTCTGAGGTAGTCAATATATTAAGAGTTTACTATGCGCGTACTTGATTACACCGATGGCAAGTAAGTTGTACAAACGCTAAAAAACCAAATGGGTGGAGTCTCGAGTATAAATTGCTTAATTGCTGATTTTTATATACAGATATGCCTAATCTACACCAGTAGCATTAATATAAGTGTATCCACTAGGTGTGTACTGCGGCATAGAGGCTTACTATGAATCTGCACATTACTTATATAGCTATTATGTAAATCAGTATTGATATTCTATTTGTATTTCTGCTTTACAACGAGCTGCGAGTCTATTGTAATAATTGTGGGTGTTCGCCTACTTTGGATCATATCTAGACTCTCAATTTGGTCATCCAATGCATGGTCAGCCACAAGTCACAAATGAAAAGGATCTACAAGCAGCGCATCACCTACACTTGGCTCGTTCGATATTTGTTCGGAGCTCGTGACAAGACCAAAGCGCTTTCGCTAGATGGCCTTCGCACCGCACATTATATGGATAGAGTGCGCCTGAGCACCCATAAATCGCCTTGAAAGTTCTAATTAACGACTTCAAATTTAAGTTCCAATACTAGGAAGATATCATCCTTCTCTCATAACATATCGCTCATTTGCTTTTGTATCGCTTTACCTTCATGGGGGTATGCCTGGGCACCCATATCTTCCTACAACACCACTACCGACAAAGCGAAAGTACCACGAGGAAGATGACCCATCACAAATACAAAAGTGTACTAGGGCTATTGATCTTAGATGTGGCAGTGCAAAGCCAGTCATACGGCTCATACGCTGCCTGGCTGCGAAGAGTAGCTTTGGGGTATAACCTCCTTTCTCTGGATTTTTTTTACCGAAAAGTATCATCGATTGAGCATAGAAATACCAATGCGGATTCAATAACACTATTTTCGTGATGCAGCCCCGTTGTTGCAACAAACCAATAGGTCCGAACAGGATCGTATTATCAAGGCTGCTCTTCAACCACAGAACATAATCCCCTTGTACATTTTTCTTATCGAGGGCATTCCAAAACCGAATTGGATACACAAAAGGCCCGTGCTGCGGACGAGAAGGGTGAAAACCATGATAATGACCAAAGCCAAGTTCTCCCCCATGTAGTACAGTTCGAGTGACTTCTTCAAATGCCTGTGGGTCCGTTAGATCCCCCTTTCCCTAGTGCTACAAGAATAGAAGAGACGTGTGAAATGTTTTCTACGCAGGTTGGGCAGGTCCAAGGCTGGTATGGAATGTCATTAGGGTTATGCAGATCCACAAGCACATTATTTGCCAGCCATCTCGACCACAGCCTAGCACCACGTGCAGAGTGATGGGGGATGGCTTCATACAACCTTGCCTGCCCACCTGAAGGATATCAGTCTCCATCATGCTTTACCAGGAGAGCAATCAAGTCCAATTTTAAGAGAGCCCCGAAAGTCTCATGGTCCCGTCTATTCTAGGCCACCAGGGCATCCTTCTGTGGCGAGTTTGTCTGAAGGCCTTCACAACGCGAATGATACATTGAATCATACTCTTCCAAGAGTAGAGAAGCCACTTGAGGGGTTTGGAGAAGTGGACGATTGACAGTGAGCGATGTTCCAGGAATATCTAACCCTTGCACTCACCAACTTTTAGAAAGACGTCCGGTGTGATTCCCTATTATTTCCAAGGACTATCATTTTGATTTCAAGACTAGTGGCCGACTGCTACAGCCCTGTGACATCTGAATACTTCGACATCTTAGCAAACAGTCCCGTTATAGAGCTTATTGGAAGTTCGTACTGTTCGGTACACAATTACAAACTTTTAATACATCTGAAGAAGCGTAATAGAAGGCTTGGTATATGGTGCAGAAGGAAAGCGGGCAACTGATTCATGGCGGGCAAGCTTTCTATGGTCAGTTCGAGGAGCCGCCTTTAGAGACTTGCTGTGATTGGCAGCTTTGCATAGGGCAATGGGCTTGATGCTACCAACAAATTTGAAGAATACCAACAAGACTTGCTTCCCTTGGAATTTGAGACGAATATGCGAGATCAGCTTCAAGACCACAAACGAGGCAAGGATATTGGCGAAGCACCTCTCTTTAAAGCCGAGCATAAAGCTCTTGGTTTTGGAGTAGCAAGTATATTCGTTTGGAAACCATAACGCGGTGGGATTGAAATTAATATTGCAGTGACAAGACGCGTTATATGGGAGTTCTTATCAAACTGGACATGCTAAGGAGAAGAATGAGAAGCTCCCCACTTGGCAAAAGTCCTTCGCTGCCGACACGGTACCTTTGCCGGACCATCCATTTCTCGACGTAAATGATTATACGCCAAATGCTGATGGTAAATACCAGTGTTTCCACAAGGCATATGAATGTGCAGAAGCTAATTGCAAGCACACATGTTGCAAGAATGGCTATGATGCCAAGGGCCTGAAGCGAGCGATACAAAAGGCAATTCAGATAAGGCCCCAGGTCGAGCGCCACATCAAGAATAACCAGCTAGATGCTAGACACAAGTTCCGGGCGAACACAGTCAACGAAGCAATCCGGAGGGGGACCTCGGATACAAGCATAAGGGGAAATAGGGCTGATAAATGAGAATGGGAGAGTCTTATCGATTGATATGACGAGAGAGGCTGACGCCTCAGTCGAGAGTACGAGATGAGTGAGTTACTTCGATCATTCGGGACGACAACGAGCAGGGGTTGCGAGACAGAGGTGGTATAGTTTGACATGGATGATAATGTGTAATTGGTGCACATATTTAAAACGACGGATTCCATCGATAAAGCCTGTCGTTCCAAGATAGTTAATTGACTGTATGTTATGTTATTGTGTGCAGTGGAGAGTGAGATGACCAGCTTCTCCACATGACGCGAGGCCCAGGCGTTTGGCCGAGGCTGTGACAACTTCCACTACCTGTTGAAACATCATGCGTCACCAAGGAAGGACTTTGATCTCGCCCTCCGTCTCTCTCACGCCACTCCTTCGCCTGAACGCAAATACAGTGTTTATTTTTATAACTTCTTTCGTGACTGCATTCGCCTGGCCAAGGTCCTGACGCCTGATCTTTTTCGTGAGATTGTGCGCACTACGGGTGCATAGTAATTACTGATATCGCTTACACGTCACCAGCCCTCAGTCCTGAGGACGGCCAGTAAAAGAAAGGAGCAGGTACCTGACGAATGCAAAATTGTGCAACGACCCAACCGTACGTATTACCACCTACAGGAACCTTCCCATAGTTTCCCACGGCTAATACAAGGGCCGCTAGACGAGACTCGGAAGGTGCTACTACTTGAGTGCCTGTCAATAGCAGCAGCAACGGATGCCCTGCACTGCTATCTCCAGGCCATAGGATTGCTTGATATGATCTGGAGTTGAAATAGCTCTTGTCCTACCCTGCACGATAGGTGTTGAGGGTAAAGCTCTGGAACATAACCTGATCGTAGCTCATACCCAAAATCCTCACCTGGAACTTGTGGAATACCACTGCGATACTATGAGGAAATTCTTATTCCAGAAATATTGACCATGGATATTGCAGACCTTCCGCCATTCCTCACACTACCCTCCGAGCTCGTCCATATTATTCTAACCTATCTGCCGCTGTCAGACCTCTTATCTATAGGCCTAGCGAACCGTGCTCTCCACGAGCACACTCTCCAGGACACGATATGGCAGGCTTTCATTCAACAACATGTTCCTGGAAATGTGCCGAGGCCCGCCCACTGCACATGGCGCGAACTCTTCATAGAACACCATCCCTTTTGGTTCCTTGTCACGCAGAAGATTTGGTTTTCAGACACTACACCAACCGGGAAGCTACTCGTTGCAAGGTATGATCACAGGATCAATGCAATCGAAGCCTACACGCTAGTTGCTGAGAGGCAGCGACCGACTTTACAGAAGTGGGACTATAATCCCGAAGCCATCATTCATTCTTTCGATCCAAAAATACAACTTGATTTGAATGCGCCCGTCATACGACTTAATGCAGGTGCATACGAACGCGCAGTGGGCGAAATTGGATATCGACTACAGAAAGAGATACCCATGGACGTCTCGTACGGGCTGTCCCCATCCACCGCCACTCTGTACTCGCAGCTCATGCTCGCTCTACCATGGCCTGCAGACATCACCAACATCGGCACTCCGGTCTGGCCTCCTCTAACACTCCCCAGTTCGGTTCGCACACGCAACGATACGCCCCCGTCAGCTTATAGACAACCCGCCCATAAGCCAGCCACTCTTGACAAACTATCAACCTCTACTTTTAGAACGCGCAAATGGATGCAATTTGCAGCAAGACCGCAGGGGAGCAGTCATGTGCGCATTGGAGAAGAATTAAGCACATGGGCAACTTTGCCTGAAGAGTGCTACACCCCTTCACCGCAAAAGCCGTGGCAAGGAATCTGGTGCGGCGACTACGCAGGCCATGGGTGTGAATTCTTGGTAGTAATGCAACCTGACAACCCACAACCACTTCCTCAGCGAGCTGAGCGGGCTATGAGATCTCGCGAGCGAGAAGGCAGTGTCAGCAGCGATGGGTCATGGAGCACAGCGCCAATTGATGCGTCTCTTTCAGGGGACGAGGGTGACTTGGGAAATGATTTAGAAGGCAGTGTTGCAACACTCCAAGCAACTTATCAAGAGCTAGAAGATAAGAGCCAGAATACCAAAGGAACCCAGGAGTACCTATATAGCGGACGCATTGAGGCTGTAAAGCTCACGGGCGACCCGAATATTCCGCGCGGGGAGTATACTTTCATCGCTCCTGACATTGGACCGAATGGCTTGCTTAGAGTTGCATCGGAAGAAATGTTCAAAGAGGCAAGGATTGTGAAAAGTGTGGGGCACATTGCTGACCGAGGGTATAGAGACGGTGGGTGCTTACTTGCATGCGTGCTGTCGGTCTACATTTGTGCTAACATGTTCAAGATACATACATGACTTCACAGCTTATTATGATTTCGCATGATCGCTTGGCACAATACTGGGAGACATTTGGCCATGTCTCATTTTACCAACGAGTTAACATCGATGAGCTTACAAAGGTGTAGACACACAGGAGCTATCGATCGTGGGTCGAGGGGAGGCCAGTGCATCACGTGAGTGCATTCCCAACCAGGCTAGCGCCCCACCGTCAAAGTTCGCCAACGTCATCGCTCCATCAACAAAATTTAGGACTAGTTGCACGCTCTGGGTCAGCATACATACATATCGCAAGCACAAGCTTCAGAAAGGGGCTCCCGTCTTACTCCTACCCTTCCTCGTGACACGTTCAATAGCTTTTCCAATATATTCGGCTTCACGCAAAATGCCCCAAGTAGCGCATCATGAGCAATATATGGTGCATGTTACGGCGGGGGCGACATACAACACAAAGCAGCACCAAGATGTGCTAGTCAATACAGAGAAGCCCATGCACATTGCCTCTGACTTGATTGATGCAAAACTGCACATGCGAATCAAGGACTACCGAGGTACATGCTGTGCTGTGTGCTTCATTCATACCGTGCACCAATTGCTTACGCTTCTTGAAGGTTTACCAAAAGGCTCGCCCTCTTCTTCGCCCTACTTCTCCAGCCCACAACATCCTTACGACCGGTACTCGATATCCTTTAGCTTTACGCCCAAGCAAGATATACCTGGTGACAAACTAGTCTTTGGCAATGACTTTGACCACCCGATCCGCGACCGCCTGCCCCCACTCTTCGACAAAGCCTTTGGCATCGTCAAATGGTGGATAGACCCAGGCCTAGATGGCGATGTATATGGCGACGAGCCGTACCTCTACGGCGCGCTACTGAGCTCCATAAATGTGCTTCGGATAGGTGGCAAGGCCCAACAAGATAGTGTCCAGACCGAAGCAAAAACAGAGGCGGAGAGCGGTTCGGACAAAGCCATCATTTATGAAGAAGGCGCATTCGCCGACGGCCAAGAGGTCAGACAATCGTTGCACCTCCCTTCCACTAGTACCGCGCGACAGAAGCACTTCCTCAGCGAGCAAAACCGCAAAGACTTTACCTTCCAAGCTAGCCGAGAGTATCAATGCGATTTCTTCAACCCTTATCTAGACTTCAACGAATTTGCCCTCAAAATCGGCTACGGTATGCCGGCCATTAGCATCATTGGGTCCTGGGACGGACAGCCACTACGGTACGTTGCACCTTCTTTCCCTCCTTGATAGCTCGTGTTCCTTTTCTGTTGTGTTTGAGTTGCGGCTGACCGTGTACTGTGCTAACTTAGAACGCATACACTTAGATACGTGCTAAAGAACCAGGAGACAAATCAAGAGTTGTTTGTTGTTGTTATCTCGCTGCTACCGATAGAAAAGGCAGAACAAGAGGGTGTTGTAGATGCCAAGGAGCCATTTGAGGAGGCGCATGGAGACAAGATTGCTAGCAGTAGCGATGACTTAGACTGAGTGATGAGGGGGTGGAGGAGTCAGTGCGGTGTTTGAATGGAGGTACATTTCGCATAGGTAGTACAATGGCGGAGTCATGGAAAGGTTGCATACAAGTCTTGAGAGCATGGTTGGAGTTGTTGGTCCGGAGATTTTACACTGAAAATAGACATTTTTTATATACTCGTAGCCCACTAAATGTAAGGAGATTATAGTCTCTTGCAGATATCTTCAATGATCTCATTGGTGCTTGCTTTACCACCCATGTCAGGTGACAGTAACTTGCCCTCTTCCAAGTTGGCATCCACTGCTTCATAAATTCTAGCGGCAGCTTTCTCTTCGCCCTGAAATTCGAGCATAAGGGCAGTAGACCGTATGGTGGCAATTGGATTCGCTATGCCCTTGCCTTCGATATCCGGCGCAGAACCGTGACATGGCTCACCAATGACAAAGTTCTTACCCACATTGGCAGAAGGAACAAGACCTAAGGAGCCAACAAGCGCAGCAGCGCCATCGGAGAGGATGTCACCGTATAGATTTGGAGCAACGATTACATCGTAATCTTGTGGTTGGCGGAACAACTTGTAGACCATGGAATCTACAATTTGTTCCTCCACACCAACTATCTGGTACTTGGACTGGGCCAAGGCCCTCTGGGCCGTTTCGCGGAACAATCCATCCGTCTGGCTCAGCACGTTGCTCTTGTGAGTCACGGTGACGAGCGGTCGACTGTGAATACTGGAAGCGCTGGTATCGCGTACACGTTGTCTGCGAAGAGCAATGTCGCCTGCCATTTCCGAGATGTTGAAAGAGGCGGTCTCAGAGATGCGTTTAATTGCTTCAGCAATCTTGGAGCCATCGGGGGCACTGTATGTTTTTTCTTCCTTGACATACAAGTCCTCGGTGTTCTCCCGCACAATGACAAGATCGACGGGTCTTCTCGCGCCCCTCACACTCTTGACTGGCCGCACGTTTGCATACAGCTGCATGCGTTTCCGCAGCGCCACGATGGGGGACGAGTAGCCCTCTGTCTTGACTGTTGGTGAGCTAACAGAGCCAAAGAGGGCGCCGTCGCATTCGCCCTTGAGCGCCTCGACGGTTTTGTCCGGCAGCGCCACGCCTGTCTTCTGGAACGTCTCCCAACCGGCTTCGTGGTGGCTGAAGTCGAATTTCAGGCCAAAGGACGAGGGCAGGGCCTCGAGGATGCGGCGACCAGCGGGTATGACTTCACGGCCAATGCCATCGCCGGGGATGAGGCCTGGAGGGCAGGATTAGGGTTAGCATAATAGGCAGATGTGGTAGAGTTAATTGGATTACCTATTCGCAGCGTGCGTGCCGCCATTGTTGCGCTATGGGGGAGGGCACGACAACTGTGCTGCCACAAAACAAAGTTCCCAAATAATTCCCGTCTTTGCCGGTGTAGCATTCGCCGATGTTCGGAACGTCGAGACCTTTGACGGCTAGACTGCCTTGGGCCTAGCGAGACCGCTTTCAAACCACACCACAACCATACCACCTTGCTGATACGCAAATACCTCATCAAAAAACACACTGCCACTGCCAATCTAGCCATCTACTTACGCTGGTCATGGAGTCCTTCAAGCACAATCTTCCCGACGACCTAAAGTGGGGCCTTACCGTGTTCTTGATTCTGCTCTTCATGGCTGCTGGAGCCTTGGTTGCTATCGCCATGGGGCTTTGCTATCTTATCTGGCAGCGAAGGGCTTCATTCTCTATACAAATCAGGCTCGGCTTGGAAGACGAGCACAAGTAGACTCAGTAGACTAGAGTGGGGACTGCTTGACAGGTCTAGGTGGTGAGTCGAGTTTGACACTCGACAACCCGACCAATCAGAGCTCATCGTAGAGTGGCGCTAGTCACACCGCTTGCACTGCTCTTCTCCTTTGCGCATTGTGTACCTCACGAGATTCTAGCAACCACAAACACACCCTCTGCCACTTTCCTCACAAACCGTGCTTGGCTTGGATTTCTTCAGTCGCGCACGTCAGTCATTCGTTTGTCACTGCCATTCTTCCACCCTTGAATGCTATCCGCCTCACAAATCTTATTGGTCTGAAGTTTTGTGGTGTGATCTCTGGGCCCGGTCTTCGATTGTGTCAATCGAGATGCCTTTGCCATTTGCTCTAGATGTCGAGCTCACCGGTCCAGACCGCTTGGTGCTAAGTATCATGCAGAAAGAGTATGAGGCGTATGAGGAAACGCCAAACAAGAAACAATCAGATGTTGGCGATGAGTCCGATAATTCCGCTACCAAACGCTCCGAATTTGTATCCTCATCGCCAGAAGGTAAAGCATGCTTTCCTCACCATCTATCAGATCGGCATATAGCTCTCCATAGGCTTGCCATGAATGAATGATTCTAATCCATTCTCAGATCTGCAGGACCAGGAACAGCAAGCAGTCACCTATCTAAAGAACCTTAATAATCCAAAATGCGAAAACTTCGAACCGACAGTGCTCAGCTCTGTGGATCTACCAGATATCAAGAATGCTGTTATCCGCAAGACTATTGTCGACCCGTACACCAAGTGGGCCCGCACAATTGTTCGAACAGAGACCGACGTTGTCATGGTCACCCATCTACTATTGTATGCATGTACAATCCTACCATCCGCATTATACCTCTTTTATGACTTTCACTGGTGGCACGCTATTCTCCACGGTGTAATGCAAGGCTGGTACGCGGGCGCCTACACGCTATTGAGGCACCAGCACATCCACATGCGTGGAGTCCTGAACAAACGCTATGCTATTATTGATGAACTATTCCCATACATTCTCGATCCATTGATGGGTCATACGTGGAACTCATACTACTTTCACCACGTCAAACACCATCATGTTGAGGGTAATGGCCCCAACGATCTTTCTTCCACAGTACGCTATCAACGGGACGACGTCTGGGACTTCTTGCAATATGTTGGGCGGTTCTATTTCCTAGTTTGGTTCGATCTGCCCCGCTACTTCCTACGGACCCGCAAGCCTGCGCTCGCGTTTAAAGCTGCTGGATGTGAGCTTGGCAACTATGCTTTCTTGTACCTTTCATTCGTGCATGTAAGCGCTCGTACAACGACCTTTGTGTTCTTAATTCCTCTCGCTATCATGCGCCTGGCGCTTATGACTGGCAATTGGGGCCAGCATGCTCTTGTGGACGAACTTGAACCGGACTCTGACTTCAGATCTAGCATTACGCTTATCGATGTGCCTGTAGGTCTTCCATGCATAATATATCACTTATTAAAAAACATTCTAATCGGCTATAGAGCAACCGATATTGTTATAACGATGGTTACCATACCTCTCACCACCTTAATCCACTTCGCCACTGGCGCGACCATCCTGTAGCGTTTCTGTCTCAAAAGAAGCAATACTCTGACGAAAACGCTTTGGTTTTTTACAACATTGACTATATGATGCTTACCATAAATCTACTAAGAAAAAATTACGATCATCTTGCGCGTTGTTTGGTACCTATGGGCGAGCAGATGAAACTTACTCATAATGAGCGAATTGTAATGCTAAAACGCAAGACAAGAAAGTTCTCAGAGGAAGAAATTGCAAAGAAATGGGGAAAGCAATATGCAAAGTTGAAATAAGGAACACTAAACATCCTAAGAGACTCGTATGTTCGAGATAACCCTCAAATTTTCCTATCAATCAAATTACCTACCTAGGTACGAAACGTAACTTGGGGTGGACTAGATTCCCACTCGCGCCTTCTAGCGCCTTCTCCATGTGTACGTGGTGACGTACAGTGCTTCCTCTATTCATTCTTTACTGTCCACTCGACCTTGAGATTAAACTACATTCCTAGCCGATCATCACTAGAACATTCCTATCATGGCCTGCATGCCCCCACTGTTGCTCGCGCGAAGCTTATTCATCACTACCACAAACTCCATCCAGTTACACTCAGAATTCACCAAGAAGACCGTATTTGAATGTGATGCGGCCTGTGGCATTGCCAATGCACGGGTATCGAAAGACAACAACAGCCTAGTAGCTGTATGTGACAGTTTTACTGTCATGTTATATAATGCTGCACGTGGCAGGAATGGAAGATGCAAATTGAAGAACGAAGATGTAAGGTAAGTGATGGTATAGCTGTCTAGATCTAACAAACTCTGCAGGGAAAACCGCACGTTCTCCTCTTCACACCTGACTCACGCATTCTGTTCTTCACGACAACTTTAAATCCTTCTGTCCAAGCGTATTCAGTTGCCACCGATGAAATGCTACCACCACAACAGCCACATCCCTCACCACCAAACGTCATCGGTGTATCGAGCAATGGCAGTGTCCTACTATCTGCTTCACCAACACCTCCCACAATTTACATTCAGGATAGACGTAGGGGTGACGGCACGTCGGTAAATTTTCGACCAATTGATACTCTTGCCCCAGTCAGTTGCGTTTCATTTCAGCCTTGGGACGATATGGTATATCCCTCATACACGAAATTCGTGCTCGGTTTTCAGGATGGTAATATGGTTATCTATAGCCTTCCACTACCTGCACCAAACCGTGATAGGCAAACTCAATCGCACACGGAGACCTTCCTAATACAACCTGTGAGAATGGGCGTAATAAGAAAGCTCCATAAGGCAGCTATAGGAGGCATAAGTGCCGCAGAATTTATACCAGGTTTCAAGTCGCGCATAATTAGTATCGGATATGACGGGCGATGTCGGTTGGTTGATTTTGGGAGTGGAGGCAACGTCCTAAGGACATAGCATATCTCTGGGTCTGCAACATGCATATCGGTCGTTGCTGTTGGTCCTTTCGCTTCTAGAGGCCGAACGGACCATGTCGTTCTGTTAGGTGGGGATGCGGCAGAGGACCTCGAGCCGATATATAAAGGTTCACAAACACTTGTTGCAATTGGTACAGAAACCGGCAAGGTCCTCATTTTCAATATTCTGGGGCTCCTGATACATGAAATTACTGTCAGTGCACCAGTAATTGGCGTCGATTGGGTTGACGATATGTCTACCCCTTCGGTCATTGCTGAGCAAAATTTCTCTACATTGCCTGACCAGCCAACGATTACGGATAAAGAGTTCAAGGAACCAAAAGCCATATCGAATATCAATCTACCATGGCAGCAGCATTTCTTTGCATCAGAAGGTTCATCCATACGAACTCATGAGCGTGTCAAAAGGTCGCTAGGCTGCCAACCAATTGTTAATATGACGATTGGATCAGAGATGAAATATTTATCTCGTCCACTAACTGATATCCCACTTCAAAGAAATTTTTCATCGCTTATATCTACCCTAAACCAAAGAGGGAGAAAGTCCTCATTACCGGGATCCATCTCCTCTGGCAAACAATTCTCTGCCACCTCGACCAAACCAAACCATGATCACAAGCAACCGGTCTGTCCAATAAGTTCACGAGCCTTCATTGACGCGAGCTCCCTAGAGACTCAAATTTACTCTCAATGCTCTGCATGGCTAGATACACCCAGTAGTGTTGGGGTCCGCCCAGAATACTATATCTCCAAAACGCTAGCATCGGAAGTTCGAGAGAACGAAAGTTCTTATGATAATAACACACCGATTTTACCGAGTAACGCCACGCACCATGCTATGCTTGAAACACCAGATATACCATGTTTACCAACAAATTCAACACGCCATTTTGACGAACGCAATGATCACTTACCTAGAGACTGCCCGGATAAGGAAATGGTTGCATACAGTGCTCTCGCTCTGCCTGCATCTGAAACTGAACATGGTCGAGATTTTGAGAACAAGACAGTGATGATCCCGTCGCCTGATTGCAAAGACTCGTTAGGCTCTCTTTCAAAGCCAACAACACTACCAAATGCGCCTCCAAGTCAGCTCATAGGGAAGACCAGACCAAGGGTTCACCAGTGTCAAGCCAACGTTAGTGCAGATCGAGAATTGGCAGTTGTTAGGCAATCATCTCACGTTGTACAGGCGGTCAAAGGTGCTATGAACGACCCTGTGATCAAATTCTATGACCTAATTCACCCGCACTCGACCATTTCTCAGCAATCCCAAGACCCTAACTCCGATTCTAGACTAGAAATGCGTAGGAAAAGTGGTGGACGTGAGGGTTTCGCAACAAGTGACGAGGTGAGAATCTTGCGAAAACAGAACGAGATGTTGAAAAAGCAAATGGACGCTCTTAGAGGAGAAGTAAGGGCGTATACAGACCTGCTGTTCAAAAGGGGAAAGCAGATGTAAAAGACATGAATGAAGCGGGTTTCATTCCTGCTTACAGAACTTTTCCTAGGACACTTTGGTGGAACTTACCTATATAAATAACAGCGAAACCTTTGAGCTGCACACAGAGTTGGGTTACTTGTCAAAGATTAGATAGACTGACTAAAATGGTTGGAACGAGCCCTGGTTCTATGTCTAGGATTGCTTATTGGAACATTTATGCACAAATGCCTCTGCTGTCACAAATTAATACCCCATGTTCACCGTGTCCCGTGTCAGTAATCCCATAATTACCGTCTCAATATTGCCCAACTCAAACGCACAGAGGATTTTGAAATCTTTGATTATAGTTGGCCACACGTCTTTGCTCCCCTAACTATAATTATGCATACCCCGAGTCCTTTTACCCAATTTGATCCGATATCCAGAAACACCACACGCTATGCAGTTGTGTACCCTAAGCTAGCATGAATGCATAACAATACTTCCTATAAAAAGATGAAAGCCGTAAAAAGCTGTTATCATCAAGCCGTCATATAACAATGCGAGGAGGCAGTGCAAGTATGCAATTTCAGCGGGTAATCTGTATCCAACCCGCCAACACTATTCGTTGAAACAGTTCGATCTGCGTAGAAAACGCTAGTGGGCGAGAGATCAGTGATATACCCTATTCGCCAATTCGTCGCAGGCCTCTAGGCGGCCAAGAAGTTTTCATTGATGACATCCTCTTCGTCAAATTTTGTGGATCCTTCTTCCTCATCGAGGCCCATGCCCGAATCGCGCCAAGATCTCGTCGACATCTTCTTCTTGATTCCCTTCTTACCTATCTTAACCTTTTCCGTGGTTTTGACAACTTTGCCATTTTGCACACGATGGAGGTCTACGCCCTGAGTCTTGACTACAACATTGGTGACCTTCATCTCTTGGACCGCTTTGAGAGTATCAGCATTACGCTTCTTGAGAGCAGCAGCGAGTGCCTCGTTCTCATCTAGAAGGCGGCGGTGTGCTAGGTTGAGTGCATCGATTGTCACGCGCGTGTCTTCTTCTTGCTTAGCGAAGCGCAACTTGAGGTCTTCGATTTGGGAATGAAGGATAGCGATGGTTTCAACACGGGCAGTGCCAAGGATTTGCATCTCTTCGAATTCCCGGGTGCGTTCCATGAGCAGTTCCTCGTACTCTTCTGCGCGCTGGGCTGCGTTGGCTTGCAAAGTATCAATCGTAGTTTCGTGAATCGTGATTGCGCTTTTAAGCGAAGTGACCTCCTCGTCATGTGCATTTACCATGTTGAGGAGCTCATTAGCTTCATTCTCAACGCGTTGTGATAGCGACGAGATCTCCTTGCGATTGTTCTCGTTGTCGGCACGCTCATCGGCGAGATCAGTTTTCAGCTCTGAGATCTCCTCTCTCATGGTGGTCGTGTCTTGCTCGTAACGGTGATCCATTTCAGTAATTTCCTGACTGAGACGCTTGATTTCAGCTTGCTGGCGTTGCACTTGGTTATTTAAGTCTGTGATATTCGCTTGCAAAGACGTGATGGTAGAGTTGGTAGATGTCTCCAAGGCTGCATATTTCGTCTTGATATCGGCAAGCTGCTGGATCAGATTAGTGGCTTGTTCCTCACGGTCCTTTTCAAGCTGCTGACGGGCGTCGGACACGTTGGTGAGATCAATATTAACAGCGGCCAGATTGTTCTCAAGTTGCTCGATCTGTTTGTCGAGCTTTGAAACAGCCTTCTCAGCCTTCTTGCGAAGTTGTGTCTCTGTGGCTAACTGCTGATTCAGTTCATTTTCGCGCTCTTGTGCGGTTTCTTGAAGTTGTTTGATCATCTCCTCCTTCTGTTGCTGTAGCTCGAATAACTTTGAGCGAAGTTCTTGTGCCTGTATTCCGAGATCCCGAATGTGCTCATTTAGATCTTCGATTTTTTCGTTCGCCTCGTCTAAGGCGGCCTCAGTAAGTTCGCGTTGAGATCGCTCGGAAGATAGGTTCTTGCGGAAATCCACTAACTGTGTCTTGAGGTCATCAATGGTCTCTGTTAGACTGTCAATGGTGTTAGAGTACTCGTGGGCCATCTCGGCCTGCTCGTCACGTTGTCCTTCAGCAGTTTCACGAGCCTCAGTCTGTTTAGCAAGACGCTGACCAACCTCCGTCATTCCGCTGGTAATCTGATCTATTTCATGCTCCATGTTTTCGATTCGGCCTTCAAGCTCATCGATAATCTCGCCCTTTTGTTGCGCATCGCCTTCAGCTGCCTCACGGGCATCTTGTGTACCGGCAAGTTTGACCTGTAGCGCGCGAATAGCATCACCATGCTCCTGCTCCATTTGAGCGATCATTTCATGATGTTCAGCCTCGAAGATAGTTGCAGTCTGGGTGACTGCGTCAAGATCTTTGTGATATGTCTCAAGGGCTTCACGAAGTCGCCCAAGAGCAGTGTCTTTATCTTCAAGCTCGTTCTGAAAGCCGTTGATCTGGGCGTCTTTGCCTTTGATGTGTTTGTCTTGTTCAGCAGCCTGATTAATCAAGGTTGTCACACGCTCTTCAAGTTGGATTATGGATCGCTGCTTCTCCTCATTACTCTTGTCTAAGCCGAATGCTTTCTGCTCAAGCTCGTGCACACGTTCTTCGGATTCGCCAAGAAGATCGAGGACGCCTTCATATTGTCGCCGCAATAAGATTTCAGTCCTATGAGAAGAATTGATGAGAGTAATCTTCTCTTTCAATTCAAAAAATATGCCACTGAATAGCTCTGGGATCTTGTGAAGCAGCTCTTGGTTGGTGAGATTGGTAATGGTGTTTGGAAAGAACTTTTCAATCTCTAGACGAAGTTTGTCGAAGCCGTGGCGCAACTCGACAATGATTTCAGTGCTTGAATGACCGGTATCGACGAAGTGAAGATTCTGCAGCTCGAGAGTAAGAAGACGCAGTGCACCCTGTGACTCGGCAAGGATGCGAACGTAGTGTTGCAATTCACGCTCGTAACGCGCGACAGCTTGATCTTGGATCTTGTCTGGCACAGCGTTTTCATCTATCTCGAGTAGCGTGTCGTGGGTTAATTGCGAAAGTTCAGGAAGAGACTCAAGCGTCATCTGGCTGGATAGCTCCTCCACACGGGATGCGTACTTGCCGTCAGGCGTGTAATTCATGTTAAGATCTTGGGAAAGGTGGAGTTCGTTTGGGTGCACCAGGAGGAGGTGATCGTCGTCCTCCGAAATGTCTCCAGCGCCATCGAAGGCGCTCAGCTCGCGGTCGCTACCGTTGTACAGTGATGAGGCACGCAGGGCATGAATTTCCTGGCGAGCTTGGTCTAGCTCAAGTGCCAGTTCCTCAGCGTGGTCTTCACTCATGTCGATCTCGCCCAGGCGGCGAGCCTCGAGTTGGTGTTCCAGATCCTTGATCTTTGCATCTTGGGTGCGTAGCTGCTGGCGGAGCTCCAACAGGAGCTTCTTGTCCTTCTTCTGATGGTCTTCGAACTGGATCACCTCCTGGCTAAGATGGCTTCGACGAAGGCGGCGGCGCGTGCGACTGTCGAGCACTGCAGTGAGGGGCGCGTACTGGAACTGGGTGCCATCTACTTCCTCGTCAACACGCTCGATATGGAGCTGGGCAGGCATTGACATGCGGGCACGGCGCGTGGTCACGAGGTCTCGACGAGCAGCACCGATGCGGTTGAGGTGGGGAGTGAGGCCGGAGGCAGGCTGGGTAGCTGGGGGAGGGCGAGCGTTGATGGCAAACTCGTCGTCCTGGTCGTCCTGGGCAGCCACGGGAGGCTCCGAGTGACGGCGACCGTTGCAGCGAGCAGTGGTAGTGGCAGCATTGGCAGTATTGGTGGAGCGTGAGAAGGACTGCTCCGTCTCTTGGGCAATCTGATCCTCATCGTTGGCCAGGACACGCTTGGGGCGTTTGGTCTGCGATAGCTCTGCACTCGGCGAAACAGTGCGCTTGCCCACCGAGGCTGCTTCCTGGGAGGCTTGGGTCCTGTTGGGGCGCCCGCGTTTGCGTCGCGGTGCATCGCCTGGGCCTTCGTGATGGTGCTCCGAGGGGAGGCCACTGAGGCGGGCCATGGCTGCGTGTTGTGGCTGATTGCTGTGTCTCGTCGCCTGCGCGCCTGTCAGCACATGCACAAGCAGTAATGGAGGTAGACGAAGGGGGTGCTATGCTGCAATTTTTCTGCGAATGATTGATTACCTAGGCATTAATTAGGGCACACGCACCTCTCCAAAATTGGGCGTGCACAAAAAAAGCAAACGTCACCAGGCGCCCTGGGTCTGCTCGCAGCACAGGTTGAGGCCTCCGGAAATTAGATAGGACAAGGTCGAGGGAGGAGCAAAGCGGATGATATAGCGACGGAGGCAGACTGCTCACATCATTTCAGCGCCAGCGTTGAGCTTGTGAGCTCGTGGCCAGTGAATTTGGGGAGGCTGGTGTGGTGCTGGATACGTCAGAGCTGCAGCCGGCCAGAGCCAATCAGTAGCAGACGCACTAACCCAATGACGTCGACGCGACTAGACATGCCCTGCGCGTGCATAAAGGAGACGCCAGGTTTCCCATTGTTGGACTGCCAACCTGGCTAATTACCTACTTGTTCAGTAAAAACTCAGTCTACACAAGCATCCCCTTCGCTGCGCTCGCAACCTCATACAACCCCCCCAGTGGCCATGTACTCCAAAACTGCCTGTACGCCCATCTACTCCAGCTTTCTGCACTCCCCTGCCACGCCCTGCAAATCTACCTTAACTTTTTCGCACACACTCGGCAGGTTTTGGGCATGGTACTTCCTCCTGAGCTCGCTGTACTTCTTCTCGTCATAGACGTCCTAGAACTCTTGCTCAGTGTAGTATGCATGCGCATACAAGCATTTTATACCACCGAGCTCAGTAACCTTAGCTTCAAACTCGCGATTCAGCTTGACAAATGCACGAGGCTCTTCTGGCCCCATATCCCAGATGCCAACATCGAGTAGCATATCATCTTTGATGTTGTTGCCCTGGGAAAAGCTTCGCTCGTCTTGCAAAGCAGGTTCAACAGGACAGAGCCAAAGTGGCCAGATGCCTGTTTTTTCATCCGTCCACTGGAGGAAATCTTCGGCCGTATCGTACGGTACACTATTGTCCTGGATAATCGTCCTTGACGCTATTCCAGAACGATGCAGAGCATGCACCATCGCACGAGAACACATGAACGGATCCAATAGGTAACGAGTGAAATGGTTAAGCGGCATGACAAAGTACTTGAATGCGCGTAGACCGCTCCAAAACACGCCCCTATTATACCGAAACAAGTAATTTTTGATTGGTATTGTTTCTCTCCGCTTCACTTGGGTATTTCGAGCCGTTTTCAAGATATCTTCTACGTGCATGTAGAACCAGGGATCGTGCGCTCTATCGAACCTCTGAATCTTTCCTTCTAATACTTCATTAGTAAGACGGCCCATCATGACCATGCCACTGGTCATGGAATACATGATGACATCCATGTAATCAATATCAGGTCGATACTGATGGTGGCGTAATTGCTCGACGGCGCCCTGCATGCTACTGACTGGAATATATTCCAGCTCAACGTACTGCTTCGCATCAATCAGTTCCATCTCCAGCAGGGTGATGACGCTAAGACTTCCACAACAGCCAGCAGCCATGAAGAACAAATCGTGATGTTGCTCAGCCGACGCCCAGACAACATCGCCATTACCAAGAATGATTTCGATGCCAACGCAAGTACGATCGAAGAGGCCGTATTTGTATGAGCTTGACTCTCCGCTAGTACCCGAAAACCTATGAAGAGAGTCAACAGGTTGGCTGTTTGGAGAACACACAACTCACCCTCCGCCGACAGTTATGTTAGGCAGCTCTACAATTGTAGCATTAGTACTTGGCTGACATACTCTTTGTGTGTAACTACTTACCCATGACAACCTTTGGCAGGAATCCTTGTGCCAGTGCAACTTTAACTAATTGATCTATTGACATATTTGGCTCCACCAAAACAGTTTTCTTGGTTCGATCAAACTGAAGAGCATGTTTCAACGAACTGACGTCGATGATACTATTGCGTTGACGAGCAGATTGTCGGGTTGATGGGGTAGATCCATGGTAAATACGAAAAGGTATTTTGGCCTGTGCAAAGCGCGTCACTTGTAATGCAAGCTTCGCCACGACTACTTTGTGCTCTTCCATGATACGTAAATTGCACGCTCAGCAATATCGTGAAAAGAGGGCAAGGAGGGGAGACGCATGCTGTCACGCTTGGTCAATATATGATTTAAGCGTAGCGCTGACTTTCCCCAAAACCTATGGCGCTTCCCATTTTGGTTCTTGAATACCCTAGGGTCTTGTAGGTATGCAAAAGAGGCCAGTAACAACTCGCTCTCTCCGGAGCGGTTCGTGCCTTCTTTATCCGCTCTGATTTGCCTGCACCGTGATAATGCACTGGTCGGTACCCTAGTCGCCGCTGGCATCTACGCACTGTCGTCGGAAGCTTCCGGGAAGTGGCTCCATACGCTAACTAAGCCATGGACGCGCGCCGATTGTTGGTTTTGCAGGTGCATAAACATACACGCTCTGGGCTATTCAACCACACAATTCATATGTCAATAGGAATAGCTCGCATTTCCCCCGCTCAAAACAAAACCAACAAAAGACCTTTCCGAGAGATTATTGGTGCATTGTATAGTTTTCCCAGCGCAGGGGACTGCGTCGTGAGAATTTACAATAACTGATGGAACTTCTAGCACCCTCTCAGTCACCCATCTGCCATGGACAGACATGAAGCTGTAGTGGAGAAGATACGCGCTCGTATTCAGCACTTCTACAACACTAAAACACCTTTTCGCATATATCACGGCAGCACCAACAGTACTCGCCATGCCAGCTTTGATAGAGATGCCATTGTTGATGTCAGCTCCCTCAGCCACGTTTTGTCAGTCAATCGCGAAAAAAATACGGTATTAGTCGAACCAAATGTACCTATGGACAGCCTAGTTTGTGAGACTATGAAAGCCGGCCTTCTTCCCCCTGTTGTGATGGAGTTCCCCGGCATTACTGTAGGAGGAGGGTTTGTAGGAACTGCTGGCGAGTCTAGCAGCTTCAAATACGGTTTCTTCGACCGTACTGTCCTGAGCGCCCAAGTCATCCTTGCTGATGGGCAAGTCGTTAAAGCGTCTGCACTCGAAAACTCGAAGCTGTTCGACGGCTTGAGAGGAAGTTTTGGTACGCTCGGCGTTCTGACCCAGGTCGAGCTACAATTATTGCCTGCTAAGGCCATGGTCGAGGTCACGTATCATCCTACAAATTCATTCAATGAGGCGATGAATACGATACAACAGCAGGCAGGCGATGAAAGAAATGATTATATTGACGGGATGTTATTTTCAAAGAACTCAGGTGTGATAGTAACAGGCCGACTAACGAATTCCAACGCGCCTTCGGCTTTCGCTGTTCGTCGATTCTCTAAGCCTTGGAATGAATGGTTCTTCTTGCACGCTCAATCCATCGCGCGTAACGGTAAAATTACAGAACTCATACCTATTCAAGACTACCTGTTCCGCTATGACAGAGGCGCTTTCTGGATGGGCATGTATGCATATCAGCAGTTCAAGGTTCCATTCCTTTGGATTACACGCTTTTTGCTCGACTACTTTATGCACACAAGGATAATGTACCATGCGCTGCACGCTTCGGGATACACAGATCAGTACATTATCCAGGACATTGCATTCCCAGTAGGCAATGCAGTAGAGTTTGCAGAGTATGTGGACGAAAAGTTCGGGATATATCCATTGTGGTTATGCCCATTGCGAAAAGACAGTAGGAATTCAATGGGCCACCCAAGACCATATACGGGGACCATTGGCGGCAGGCAGAAGTGGGATGGCTATGGTGGTGAATACATCAACATTGGAGTTTGGGGACCTTACCCATCGGTGGAAGATGAATACGTCCGCGCAAACCGAGATATTGAAGCAAAGATACGTGATCTGGGTGGGTTAAAGTGGCTCTACTCGCGAATATTTTACACAGAGGATGAGTGGTGGCGAATATACGACAAAGAAAAGTACGACGATTTGCGCCAGAGATTCAATGCAACTTCCCTTCCATCTATCTGGGACAAAGTCAAAAATAGGAATAGGAAGGAAGATTACAGTGGAGGTGTAAATGGGTTGCTGACGAGGATCGTAAAGCGTCACTCATTCCTCAGTGGATTATATGGCATATTCAAAGCTGTACGCGGCAGAGATTATATGCTGAAGGGTAGGAAGGTCAATTAAACCAAGTGGTAACGCATAGCTGTATATTAGGGTTCCAGCTGACAACGACTATTGTATGCACAAGTTCTCGTCCTTAGAGTTAGCTTGCGTGGCGTCTGCGGTAATACCAGGAACAATCTCAACCCTTTTACCTCAATGTAAGGATCGCCATTAGGGGCACGAAATCCGACAGTGGAACATAAATGGTCCACTACTGATCCTTAGCATGAGGCGGATGACACTGATTTGTTCTCCACCACATGTTGTGTCGGGTCTCAGCGCGTTTTTTGGTTGTTGTTTTTGAGCATACATTGCCTCGTACTGTTGAGAAATTGCAGTCTACACAAGAGCATCTCACGAAAGGCAATTGGGCTAAGTACGCAATGGCATGCAAGGAGCTGCGGTACTTCCGATAGCGTCGGCAGGTCGCTGCGTAGCAACAACTCGCATGGTACAGGTGAACCTCATCAAGAACGAACCGGCCAAGCAACCCTGTCATGCAATTAAATCTGACGGAAGGAACACGTACATACTCGAATTCCGACTTGCAATGGACCAGCCATGACGACCCTTCGCATAGAAATTGCTACCATCGGAGATAGTACACTAGTTAACACCGAGGCTAACCGCCCCCGCTTCTTTTCTCTCGAATTGTTTGACTTACTCAACCCAGTTCTTTTGTTCCGGAGCTAGCAATAGATCCACGTGAAGGTAAGAAGCAGAAGCGCTCGGTCGCCTAGTACAATTGGTCGCACAACATCAGCTCAGCAGAGGCACAACCGCGCAGCAGCACTAGGTATTGAGCCTTCCGGCAGCCGGCATGCGCAGATGATCACTGTGAACCGTTTACAATAAACAGAAATAGTCACCTTATTTGAAATCAGTCACGGTACCGCATTGCAACTGGTACATGTTTTGGTCATCACAAATTCATAACCGTGTTGATCAGCACTCATGGCTAGTCTTAAGGCTCACAACGCTCTGTAGGATGAATTCCTGGTTGTTCCATGCCTTTGCTTATATCTCGATCAGTGAAAAGACCGAAAAATATCAGAATGGCTCTTATCGTGGCACTCCTCTCTCTGCTTCTGGCTACATTGGTCACGGCCAGGCAATGCTCCAACTTCCTCATTCCCATCGGTCTTACATCGAGACAAGGCCAGTTCAAAAAAGTCACTGTCGAGAGCAATTTGGACATCAGGGCATTTTCGATTCGTTTCAGCGAGTCTCAAGGCAATTACTGCCAAATTATTGGCCGGCTATCAGACATTACAAGGGAGCTACAAAATCTCAGCACAGCACTGTCGGCCAGATGGTGCAAGCAGTGGGAGCATTCGGTTGCTGTCGTACGGTATTGGATTTGACAACACGTAAGTCGCTCTAGAGAGTCAGACTCCACATGTAACTGGTAATACTAAAGCGGGCTGTAGGTACTGAGATTTGGAATATAATAACTATAATTACAGTTATGTGGACACTGCACTCGCGTCTGGTTATAGTACCCTTGCCATTGATCGTCTTGGTATTGGTAACTCGACACATGGGGACCCCTTTAATGAAATTCAAGCGCAAGCGGGGGCCGAAGCGCTCAATGCGGTGACAACAAAATTTCGCAGTGGTGGTATTCCAAAAATAGGCAGCTTTTACGATACAGTCATTCATGTTGGCCATTCATTTGGTGCTGTTCGGTCCTACTGGTTGTCAGCCTTGTATCCTAATAATACTGATGGGGCTGTACTTACTAGGTATTCTATTGCCTCGTAGTTTCTGCCATACATCGTTGCTGGCTGGGACTTGCACAGCGCACGCTTGAACCAATCACTTCGCCTCGGAAATGCGTCTATTGAGGCTTTCAGCAAATTAGCTACAGAATATAAGCTGAACTTAGACCTCGTTCCAGGTTTACAATAGGGCCTTGGTAGAGCTGGTGTTGATTTGACATTACAAGTGTGGAATGCTATTATTTCTACCAAGATCCTGGATTTGATCAAAGGCTACAATCAAAACACCATTCAGTATAACTACCCATCCGGGTATATGGCATCCTCTGATTTGAGATCCCTTCAGTATGCATTCTTGTATCCTGGCGACTAGATATCGGTCTGGCGGTTGCAAGTGAGAAAACAGAACAACCTGTCACAGCGGTGAACTCTTGACTATCGGAAGCGCACCAATGATAAGTCCATTTTTAGGACCTGTATTTGTTATCGCAGGAAAGCATGACATCCCGTTTTGCTGTGGTAACTGCTACACACAGATAATAGACAATAATGCTTCCAATATCTCCGCTAGTGTCAAGATAGCATATCCCAACTCGTCAAAATTTGAGTCGTACATCCAGCCAGGCGCAGGCCATGGTCTTAAGTTTCATTACAATGCTACAGCTGGATATAAAGTAATTCAGACTTGGTTGGCACGCAATGGACTTGGTGTGTTCCTGCGTTAGGAATGCCAGCGTGCTCGAAACGGGTAATGAACAGAAAACTTGATTACGAGTGTGGAAAATTTTGTATTCAAGAATTTATAGTAGAATATCCGATAGCCTTTCCTACTTTAGATTTATGCCTTTTTTGGGGTTTAATTTCGTTGCTCCTAATTATCACTTATGAACAAAGTCGCAGCCCTGAACGCTTTAGCTCAGCTTTCCAAGGTCATGTTGATTTTTTTGGGGTCGAACGTCGGACTCTCCTAAGGCTGGGTAAAAATTCCCGGTACATTGATTTTTTCGTAATAAGTATAGGGAATAGAAATCTCGAATCTCAGTTATTGAAGTCTTGAAGGATATAAGCACAAAATCCTCCAGGGTTCTTAGATTCTTTGCATGGGTAATGACCAGTCATGCTCGTAAGTCCCGACTAAGTCGCTTCAAGGCGCGCCTTTGCACCGATGGAATCGCGTGCCAACATGGTTACTCATTGGTGAGCAATGCTGATGAATAAGCCTGGGTTCGCTGACTTGGTCCGCCTGAAACTGGGGCCACCCATTAGCTTTGCATGCGAGCAGCCTGAAGCGAGGAATAATGGCTTGGCACTCAGTCATTGCCATAGTTGCAATACCTAGCTCCCTTTTATCATGAACCTTTTCCGGACACCACGTTGAAATTTTGTTACGCTCGTCACGGTTTGCATTGCCAATTTTCAGTGTCGGTCCTTGTTCTGAACTGTCGGGCGGATAAACTGTGTTAGTCAACTGGCCCTTGCATTATCTCCCGCTTGTTAAATGACCAACTCCGAGATAACCATGCTTAGTCTACGTTCACCGCTGGGTTAGTCATCTTTAAGCATCCTGAAAGTTCTGTTAGACTCACATTCATATCTGGGTCGATTAGGTAGCCATCATGCAATCTCCAATGCATCTGGGACTAGACTTGCAAGGTCACAATGATCGTCGCCCAAGAGAGTGGAGAAAACGGGTCGATGTCGGGAATTGGCACGGGATAAACCTACAACCAGCCGGCTTTAGACTCGTAGACGATATGCAAGCAAGCGGGTGTTGGTTAGAGAGGAGGACATGGACAACTATAAGTAGGGCACCATGTTCCTCGATGAACATCACGCCATCATCGCACCACTTCCACAGCAATTGAACAAGACAAGCTTCTAGGACTATCA
This sequence comes from Ophiosphaerella korrae, assembly GCA_028456385.1. Taxonomy (NCBI): domain Eukaryota; kingdom Fungi; phylum Ascomycota; class Dothideomycetes; order Pleosporales; family Phaeosphaeriaceae; genus Ophiosphaerella; species Ophiosphaerella korrae. The sequence continues at coordinate 20,510 of JALNQF010000042.1, read as the reverse complement.
GAAATTTACGTATCTATTTTCAGGATGAAGTTCTTCTCAACTGTCTGCCTTGTGGCTGCTGGCCTCATCAATGCCGTCCGCGGTGACTCTGTTCCATGGGAGAGAATTGACAAGAACAACTCGGTATGTTTTCCTACTACTACCTTCCTTTTGGATAATACCAACCACTACACTAGATTCTCCTCATTCTGGACATCCAGGTTGGCCTTTATCATATCGCACGTGATTGGGACCCTAGCCTATACCAGAACAACATCATGGCCCATGCCGCGCTTGGTCAGGTCTTCGACATCCCTGTGATCCTGTCAACCTCTGCCGATACTGGTCCTAACGGTCCTCTCCCCAAAGAGTTCATTGAAATGTATCCAAAGGCACCCTTCATTCGTCGACAGGGTGAAGTCAAGTAAGCCTTCTTTCCGTCATTACATGACATGAATCTGACAAGTTCAGCGCCTGGGACAATGCCGAGTTCCGTAAAGCCATCGAAAGTACTGGAAGGAAGCAAGTCATCCTCGCTGGCATTACCACCGACGTTTGCACTGCGTTCCTCTCCCTCTCTCTCCGTGCAGCAGGCTACACAGTATTCGCCAACATCGAGGCTTCTGGAACTACCACTGCACTGGTTCGTGATACAGCGAACGCGCAAATGGCCAAGGCTGGCGTTCAAATGTACTCTCTCTTTGCCATTGTCTGCGACCTGATGCGGGACTGGCGCAATACCCCTGGAGCGAAGGAGCTTCTTCCATATCTTGATAAGTACATGCCTGTATATGGAAACCTGGCCCGCCACCATGCTGCGGCTGTTCAAGCCGGTACGATCATTCCCGGAGAGATTGGACTCATTACAGGAAAAAATGGTTCTATTACCATCTAAGCGGTTGTGCCTCAAAGATTTTGCCTGAGAAAAGTAAAAAATTGAAATGCTACGGGATTGGCGATAGGCAGGTGATCAATATGCGTGGGCTTGTGGATGGTCAGTCGTTAGACTTATTAGAGTAATGCGATATGCACTTACAGGCAGTAAATCCAGGAATACTCTTGCTACCAACCACCAGCTCTTGCAATGCGCCATTCGTTGCTTCTAAAGTTAAACATAGGGAATGATACAATGCGTTGCTTAAATATATCCTTTACACATACAGTATTTCAGCTGACTCAGAAGAGACACATGTCTAAAGGCTTCGCCCGATGCCACTGAGGTATCAAGTAGTATATGTGCCCAAAAATGGGGCCTAAAAGGTTTTTAGAATTGTCAGATTGGCTAATATAATGTTTTTATACTTATGAAATAGAGCGATCAAAGACCTTTAGGTACATCGGAAGCGAAATGAGGTAGTCTGTGGAAGCTTGACACCGGCGCGTCACCGCCCATAGTTATTCAGCAATTAACATTCCGTGAATGCGATATTAGAAGTTACAAGTGATGATTTGCCGTTGTGTGACGATTGGATCATAAAGTAGCTTCCTTGCATGAGTTATATCCTTGAGACTTGTATTCATCATCCATCTCCTATGTAGCTATAGAAACCACCACTTACCCCGTTTCTTTGCACATAATATTCTCATTCGCCCAAGGACCCGTAGAACATGCTAGCCAGACGAATGTTAAATTTTCAAATCTCAAGCTTTCCTTCGTGCTACTCATTCCTCGTCTCATTCATTCACTGTCCATTGAAACTTCTAGGGATTGGAAATGTTCAACATACCAGGAGCTCTACTCTAACCCGGTATTGGATGACCACGTATACTGTAACTCCTTAGGCCAAATCCGTAGATATGCATGCGAGGTTCACAATGTTTGTGCTTGTGAGCATATTTTTGGTGAAGTATGCCTGGAAATTGGTATTCTTAGTTGGTATCCATGGAGCCACATTGGTCTAGGTTGTAGAACGGAGCGGTTGCCTTCGTTGACGTGTGATAGGTCGGTTGAAAAACGCGATAGAAACAATTGCTCTAGTTCAAGACCGGTAGGTAAGAAGGGAAGCGGAAAGTATAGAGAGGGGGATTGCGAAGGAGTAGGGATAGCCATCATGTATACCGCTGTACTTCATAGGATTATTCGACACAGATATCTAGAAGTATCCGATCAGTCGATATCTCAACAGGTAAAAGAAAGTGGCGCATCAATAAAATCTTTGATCACTTTTCAACCCTTGCCAGCGATTACGCTATATGGTAACGATCATCAAAACATCCAATACCACGTATGATAACACGGGGAAGAACAACGTTTAAATCTTGAAATACCAAATATAATCCATTAATTCCAGCCGATTATGCCTTCAGCCACGACTAGTGGTCCTGTTGTTGAACTAGTCATGATTGAAACTCTGCGCCCGATAATGCCTACGTCGCTAACACCAAGTTCCAGCCGTTGAGGTAGCTGTATGGCTGGTTCACGGGTTGGACTGAAAGTGAAGGAGTATAGTGGGTTTAATTTTGTTTGCTGTGACGGTGAAGATGAAAGATCACCGTCTCGACTATTGCAGAGTCAGGGTAATATTTCTGATACCTGCAGGTCCTTGTCTTACTGGATGACTACCCAATGATTACTATTCTGACCTTGGTCACTCCAGCCTTCGAACTCAACACTTGTGCCAAGATTTGCACATCGATTAGTAAAGAAGAGGAGCATGTCGTCTTCTGACTGTGAGCGTTTAAGATATGGAGTCGGCCGGAGGACCGCTATCGACCCTCCTTGACTGATGCGAGTTGATTGGCCGTTACACATTGTGTAGTACTATGGATAATAAAACACGTGCTATGGATAGAGAATAGGTATTCAGGATAGCTGATAGATTATTGGAAGTACTTTTTACCCAGGCAAGGTGAAAAGGCGGCGCAGGGGAGCAAGTTTGTTTTGATGTGGGAATGTGCTCCTTTCACGTGAGAGACTCGAATATATTAGGGATACTTATTCCATCAATATACAGAAGGAAGTTTAGTGTATAATGCGCAGGACTTGAGTGTGATTGAGTATCTTTGAGCATGTTTCAGGAAAGCATCCGATTGGTTAGACAAATGCATACACAGAACAAAGCACAACTCTATTGCTGACCACCAAGGTACTCAGAATGTACATGGCCGCCCTGTGATGCGAGGTTGCAATATCCCAGGTTGAGCAATGTGTGTGGTCAATGGTATTGCTTTCAATCATTCTAGACTTTTCAATCAATGACACCCGAACTTTTCGCTACTAGCACCCTGACATCCTTCACTGTGAATAGTGCGTCAAGTAGAGGGGGCCTTTCTATGGATGTTACTTTGTTAATACAGTGAATACTTAAGGCATATCTATGGATTGACTAAATACCCAAAGCCTCGGTGTGAGGAGATAATTCACCAATGGCTAAACGGACTAGCTTTGGAACAAAAGCATACTTGACTGTCAACAGCAAATACTAGAGGCATCTCCACCATTACAGAACAGAGGCGGACTAGATGGACGCTTTGAGGTTCTTGAAAGCATCTGCACGTGACCCTAGATATCGCTCCTCGGCTGTCTTCCAGTTGATGACGTTCCAAATGTTCTGGATATATGCAGCTTTGTTATTCAGGTACTGCAATAATAAGTACAAGAACAATACAATCAGAACATGGAAGCTTGCCTGGAGATAGAATGCATGTTCCCAGATATCGATGCCGAAAATTGGTACTTCGCCCTTGCCGACGATGGGGTCTTGGTCTTTGGTAGTTACGATGGCAAGTCTTTGCTCCTTCCCTGTCTCGACCTTGATTAGCCACCCCCAGCCGCTTCCCTGTATACCGAGAAGCGCTGCATTGAAGGCATCTTTGAACTTGTTTTCATCACCCCATGTTGCTTTAATTTGGCTACCGAGCTCCGGAGCAGCCGAGGTTTTCGCCTCCACAGAATTTGCAGGAGCGAGGTTTTGCCAAAACAGCGAGTGATTGATGTGTCCGCCGGCATTGAATTTGATACCTTGTTGCAGAGCTACCTGAGAGGTGATGTCAGAGACATGCACGGCCTCACTTTGAGCCTTTAATGCCGCGTTCAGGTTTGTAATATACGCTTGGTGGTGTTTGCTATGATGGAGCTCCATGATCTGAGCGGAGATGTGGGGCTCCAACGCCTGGTAGTTGTGTGAGTATGGTGCTTATTTGGTATCACGAGAGCTGGACTGAGACTGACATTGTAGGCGTATGGAAGGGGAGGCAGAGTATATTGCGGCGCTGACATTTCTCCAAATTCAAATGGTTGTTGGTTTAAAGCGAAGGTGACGATGGTCGGAGTGAGAAGAAGAGAGCGTAGCCAGAACGACCAACTGAAATTCCCCCGCATATTGGTCATCATGTATTCCGTATCCTTACAAGCTTAGTTGTCCCTAGGTTATATCGGTACTCTTCCAAGAATGCTGGGTGGCTTTGATTGGGTCAAATCCGAGAAACTGCCTCAAATCCACGCGTTTTGATTCTGGCGCCGTAACACACAGTGCTCGTTCAGAAACTAAGGGATGGCACAATACTAGAGACCAATAACGCGTCCTTGTATAGGAAAAGCAAATGGAGTAGACTTGGACAAAAATAAGTTGATAGTTTTGAAATTGCTACCGGTGCCTAAGTGGTGCGGCGGATGCTCGGCTGGTGGGGAAAAGAGCAATGACTGAATTCCATGCCCATCGAGGTTAGTTAGCTGATCTGTGCGCAGTCGTTTTGACTTCGGAAGACTAACTCAACAACTGTGTCAATATCCTGTTCGCCGATGGAAAAAAAAGGAAGACAAGTGGTCCATAACAAGGGCATAGTTATGTCTTCTTGATGCATTTCATTTGTGATATGTTGTACGCAACATTGAGGTGGCCGTTTACAAACAGAGGCAAAGACAGCATACCTAGGTAATTGACATCCTTTATACAGCCCATGGATTCAACCTTCGAATGGTAGGCTCGTGCTCGATGGACACAACAACAGAACTGATGGTATGTTCGTTAAATGGGGAAAGAATAGGTTGTCCTGTCAAAGAATTTCTGTCTGCCGTCGACCATGAAAGATATAGATGAATTTATTCAGGTACACGCCTAAGAAGATTATTAAACAGACTCAGATCTCTGAACGCTGCGTTTACGACTTGAATATCCCCAGATTTGATGAGCAGTCGTCACTATCGTTTCATGGACTGGGAGAGCGCATTCTTTACAATATCACTAACATCATTAGACCGCCCAAGATATTGAGTCAGCTTTTACAAGAACAGACTGTAACATCATTCCATGTTTACATATTCCTTGCAAATAATCCAATCACTGCCACTTAATGTGATATACATGTACAAGATATGTGTATTATCTAATGCCACTTAAACCTTAGGAATATTACCTAACCATTTATCTTATAAAGTTTCGTTTTCAGAGTATGCCTGATCACTGTTAAGGAGTTACGTAACACCGACAGCAGCCTATTGTTCATTGGAGAGTCTATGTGCAGATATCAAGCAGAGCAACAAGATTGCTATTCGACATTGGAACTACTACAACACGAGCAAGTACCTAGATTTTCAATTAACACCGACTGGCTTGTAGTACGCCTTAGATAGCATGCTCCTTGTGTTGGTTCCCTTCTAGGCGAGTTTGTTTGAACGCCTTGAGATGAGTTTTGGCTCGATGCTGTTTTGTTCACAAGTTTCGTTTGTAATTGCCACCCCAATTAGACTATAGCTACTGATCTGCAAACACGGATTTCCCCTAGCAGCAAGTGATAGCTCGAAGTGGTCAGGAGAGCTAATGATTACTTTAACCTACGAGGTAGAAACTCTCTCCTCTAGAAATAATCTTGCCATCCCACACCCTCGTTCCCTTTACGCTTCCCATTAACCTCCACGCGGGTCACATGCTCAACGTTTCTTGATTTACACACGGAAATGATTAATTCCCGCCTTTTGACTCAACCATGTACTCTTGCAGGGTCTTCGTTACCCTGGTCGTGGCATTCTTTGCCATGGCAAGCCGGCAAAGAGCAGAGCCCAATGAGGGCCAGGAGAAGGCTGGGTCGAGTAAATGCCTGTGAATGTTATATTAGGTAGATAGCGATACAACTACATCTTTCCCCCCGTCAGTACCTCGGCAACCTTCTTCACCCTGTCCTTGGCTAGACCAACGCCCTCGCCGCCGTTGAGCTTCTGCAGCATGTCGCCAACGCCCTCGGGAAGGGGGCCGTGCCAGGTGCTCAGGCCCTCGTTGCCCTCGCTCCTGAGGCCTATGTTGCCCTTGACATCCCAGCCAATGGGGGCGTCTTCGGAGCCGAACGCCTTTTCAATGGCGTCGTCGAGTTGCTGGTCATCGACGATGAACTCGCGGGCGTTGATATAGAGATCGTGGAGTCGCGAAGAGCGAACGGCGTGAATCTTGGCAGTGCGTTGTTCGTAGGCTTTGCGGCGTGCCGGGGTGATGGTGGAGCGGGACGGGGCGGGGAGGGTGGAGGCGAGGAAGTCGCGGATGCCCTTTGAGATGGAGGTCTGGGTCAAGACATCAACCTGGCGCGGGGGCGCCATGGCCTTTGCCCGGCGCTCGGCATAGTTTGCGTGCAGCTGCGCCGTCTTGTGAGCTTCGGCCGCGACTTTGCGGGCGTGCAGCTGCTGGACGCCCTCGTGCAGAGCCGCGCGGCGCTTGTCGGCCAGCCGCTGCTTGTACAGGCGGTAGCCGGCATCGCGGCTGTAAGGGCCAGGCGCCTTGACGTCCTGGGGCAGGCGCGTGGAGCGGGCGAGGAAGACGGCCGACTCTTTGGCGTGCTTGTTGCGAGTCTTGAAAATGTCACGTGGCACGGGCAGATGGCCCTTGACCGGGGGCTCGAGGGGGAAGGTTGGCTGCAGGGGCTTGGGCACGTCGATGTAGTTGGGTGACTGCGGGCCCAGCGCGCGGGCGGCAGATGTGGAGGAGAAGGCGCGGCGGCAGAGGGCCATTGTATACAAGTATACGTATGTGTGTATATACGTGTGCATATACATGTGCATATGTGTGGCTGCCGTGCGGAGTGCTCGGAGGTCTGGCTGCAAAAAGTTTTGCCAAGGCGCTAGTAAATGCGAGAAAAAGTTCGGCAGAATGAGAATCGCGACCACCTCCGCCAACCCTCGACCAACCCTCGACCACTCCACCAGCCGCCGCCATGGGCACCCAGAAAAAGGAAAAGAACCGCAAGGAACGCCAGGACAAGACGGGCGATGGCATGGGAAATGTCAAGGTCAAGGGCGAAAACTTCTACCGGTAGGCCCTCGGCGCACACTGCCAGCAGCCATAGCCATAGCCATAGCACGCCTACTAAACCCCCTCTGCAGCTCCGGAAAGAAGGTCAAGGTGCTCAAGCGCCTGACCGATGGCAAGGCCCAGCGCAACGCCAAGGGAGACATCACAAAGGCCGCGTCGTACCAGTCACGAGAGGCGCCCGTTGCCCGCGTCGAGCCCAACCGAAAGTGGTTCAACAACACGCGCGTCATCTCCCAAGATGCCCTCGACTCTTTCCGATCCGCCGTCCAGGCCCAGGCTGCTAATCCCACCACCTATCTCTTGAAGCGCAACAAGCTGCCCATGAACCTGATCGAGGAAAAAGGCAACATCAACGGGCTCAAGGAGCATGCTGCCAAGATTGCCGTCGAGTCGCAGCCATTCAAGGACACCTTTGGCCCCAAGGCCCAGCGCAAGCGCCCAAAGCTCGACTTCAGCACCATCCAAGACCTCGCTGGCCGCACTGGCACAATGCACGACACCTATCTCGATCGCCTCGAGCAGGCAAGGCTGCTTTCGGGCACCTCGGGAGACGCTGAGGCTGCAGACGACAACCCTGATGGTGACTTCGCCCAAGCCAGGGAATTCATCTTCATGAAGGGCACGAGCAAGCGCATCTGGAACGAGCTGTACAAGGTCATCGACTCCAGTGATGTCATCCTCCATGTCCTCGACGCCCGTGATCCGGATGGCACCCGATGTAGGAGTGTAGAAAAATACATCCGCACAGAGGCCCCACACAAGCATCTAGTCTTCGTACTAAACAAGGTCGATCTTGTTCCATCCAAAGTTGCTGTAAGTTGCATATCCTCCGCACAAACATTTTCATCATCCATTCGACCGCGCCCTCGCGCAACCCCTCCTTAAGTCAAGGACCATCTCCTTCATCTATGAATTGGTTCTGTTACAAGTTGGGGAGAGTAAAAGCAACTCGCTTGCCCAAGGCCGTTTTGGTCAAGGATAGACTGGCATTCGTTTTGGGTGCTGGTCGCTAGAGTTGCATTGTGATCAGTTTGAGTTGAGGACCGTCTCTGCCCTCTTGCAGATAGGTGGCGGTCCTCTTAGTAACACTTCACACATGCTTTTATTTACTAAGCATGCTTTGTCTTGTTCCTAATAGCAAAACTAACTTCGTCCCAGGCTGCTTGGGTTCGACATTTGAGCAAGGAGTTCCCAACTCTTGGTAAGATCACTCCCTCTCCCACCCATAATCTTCCAGTCTAACACCTTCAGCCTTCCATGCCAACATTAACAACAGCTTTGGAAAAGGCTCCCTCATCGCTCTCCTTCGCCAATTCTCCTCCCTCCATAGCGACCGCAAACAAATATCGGTTGGCATGGTCGGCTATCCCAACACGGGCAAGTCATCTATTATTAATACTCTCAGGAAAAAGAAGGTATGCGTTGTTGCTCCCATCGCCGGCGAAACAAAGGTTTGGCAATACATCACACTGATGAAACGCATCTACATGATTGACTGTCCTGGTATTGTACCACCCAACCAAGACGATACCGACGAGGATTTGTTACTCAGAGGTAGTGTGCGCGTCGAAAACGTTGAATACCCCGCTCAGTACATTGAAGCGGTGCTCAAGCGGGTTCAGCCTCGCCATCTGCAACGAACGTACGATATTCACGATTATGATGACGGCGTAATGTTTCTTGAGCAACTCTGCCGAAAGAGTGGCAGACTTTTGAAGGGCGGTGAGGCGGATATCGACGGCGCCGCCAAAATGGTTTTGAATGACTGGATTCGTGGTAAAATTCCGTGGTTCACACCTCCACCATACAAGGAACGCGAGGAAGGCGGACCCGTGAAGGAGGGTCGTGGGGGCAGACTTGGAGAAATGAGTAAAAAAAGGAAAAGAGGGGGGGAGAGTGAGGCCGCCAAAAGCATTGCTGCCACGGATATGACTAGTATGCCTCAGCTTTCAGAAGATTCTGACGAGGATGATGAATTTGGTGGCTTCAGCGACGACAATGGGCTACATCTAGATGCTGAAAACGATGATGATGATGAGTCAGACAACTTGGAGGACAATGATGAGGAAGGTACGATACCTGGACACGACGTTACGAGCGATGAAGACGAGAAAATTGAGGAGGAAGTTGCCGCAATATCAGAAGCATTGGCAACGGCAAAAAAAAAAGGCAACGGAAAAGGTAGAGTATGGTGTGAGGTAGACTATGAGCATTAATGATACCCCAACTCACGAAATATTTTAATGTGAGATGTTTTCTGGTCCTCAATGGGCTTCTTTTTGTCCGCTAACCGTATTGCGGCCGGCGGTGTAGGAGTGAAACCTGGTTGTTTTTCTATAAATCTACACGCGACACGCAATTGCTCAAAATCAACGATTTCATGGGTGTTGGTGCGGCGCTAGAGTAGCGAGTGCCCAAATGGATCATCAGTTAGCAAGGAGAGAGATGTTCACTTCTGACAGGCCATGGCGATGAATATGCGAGTCGCGTCTAATCATTCTCGAAACGGTGGGATTGAAGTTCAGGTGAAGGTTGTATCTGTGTATAGGTTGGGTTGTAAGTCGAATGATTCGAGAGGTGACCCGTGAACGGAGCATATTGTTATGGGGAATAGGGGGATGCTATACATAGCTAAAGACCCCTCAAAACAATGGCACTGAGTCTGTGTATCGCGTCAATTTTGTTCTGCAGTCACCGTATCATGCAATCCTTACGGAGGGACTGGAAAGGCTTGCTAGTGTGTATTTCATATAAACCCATGGGTGAAGGCTTTGCTTGTTCTTGGCTATTAGGCTTCATTGAATCAAGCATATGAGCTATGCTATCCATGACAAAGTCGGTTCGAAGACGCCTAACTCAGCTGAGAAGATCACCCCCAAGCTAGAAGAGACCTGAAAAATGGAGGGGCTTGACAGCTGTTTTTTCGGGACAGACAGGAATAGTCCCCATTTCTCGTTCGGGACAGACAGGAATAGTCCCCATTTCTCGTTCGAGCCCGCCAGAAATAGACATTTTTGCCGCTTTGTGGTACAAAAGCAGCTCACTAGCCGGGCCTACTTTCACGACACTGAGACGCCAATAGAGGTATTGAGCATTTATTACAACGTAGATGATCTTCAACAAACCATACATACCACCTAGCGACTATTCCGGAGGTATCTTGCCCAAGTACATTTCCTGGAGAGGGTATCAGGTAGCCTCGCGTACGTAGAGTGGCGCTCGTTCAAAGACGTTTATTAGACTGCGTTCACGAGAGAAGTATTGGCAGCTGAAAAATAAACCTAAAATATACTTGGCATATGCTTGGTCGTTGCCCTGAAAGAGGCAAAAATGCGATCTGGGACATTCTGCTTCTTTGCCGCGCAAGTGTGGGGTGGCTGAAGTACACAAGTGTGAGAGTCTGCCTCGCACTGTCACAAGGCTGTGTGGACTGGGGGGCTGGGTTATCTTTCATGGTTAAAAAGCATAATTTACCACTTCCTTCCACCAGTAATGATACGGCTGGGAATTAACTTTGGATAGAGTATACATTACGGCAGTCCTAGCTATCTTCTGACTGATAGATTCACAATCAAAGTTAATCGGTTTCTGCAGAGTTTTCCTCACAATCTGCAAATTTGATAATAAGATACCAGAAATAGTTCGTGGCTTATAGAAAATTTATACTAGGAATCTGCGAACACAATCACCGTGATGCGACTCATATCTCAAACACCTTTACCTGACGTGAGATCTGGGATATGAGTATGCCACTCATGTGTTACGATTTCTCCTTTTTGTATCCACCGATCTGGATCACTGCGATCCTTGACCGCCAAAATGCGACGTGTCACAATCAAGGTTTTCGATCTCTTTAGCATCACCCCACGAAGACCCCAATACCATACTAGTCCCCATAACAAAGTTGAAAGCGCTACTATAGGGGCAACATACCATGATATTTGCGCCTTTTCAAATGGCCATGGTGACCCTTTACTAGGTTTGATAAAGGCTGCAATAAGGAGAAAAAGGTCAGTGATGAAGAAGAGTCCTATATACCATGAGCCCGACCAGAACTTGATGTTAGCTTCGTGCTTCTAGTTCCGGCTTGGGGTCAATTTTAGAGCGAGAAGACCGCCTGAAGCAAATGCGCCAACTAGAAGCTGGATAGCATAGACATAGATCCCGACGAGTACAAAGTAAGCATGAGTTGGTTTCAGCTTTGCAGTAAGGCAATCATCGCAATGGAAGTGAGCCAATGGAGGCACAATGCAGCCATAGGAGTTTGCTCTAGAGTCTGAAGGTCGTTATTTACAGAATCCTGTGCTTTTCTGGCTTGCTTGGACGAAAAGAATCTTTCTCTGATTCTCGCCCACGGTGTAGTCAATCCTTTCGCAAAAACCAACAAAAATGGGATAATCCCCTCTTTTGCAATCTCTTGTTTCACTCGTGCTGCCGTGAAAGTCATGACTACAATATTCCCTAGGATCGAGAACGCGGTGAAACCGTTCATCACCCTCCTGGCGACCTCGTTCCCAAAGGTTTGTGCGAAGAACAATGACGCCATGTCCTGTGCTTGCGCAATCCCATCAAGGTCTCGCGGTACAACGCAAAAATATGAAATGTTGACCAAGAGAAATAAAATAGTGGTGATCAGCATCCCAAGCAAAGTGTATTTAGGGAAAGACTTTTCGAGGCCTTGCGACTTCCGCCAAAACATAGAACGGTTGTAAATATCTCGAGTAAGAGTAAAAGATAAGCTGTAAAGAACTCGTGTAACTAGCGAAGTCGTCGCCTACACCCTCAAACGACTCTGAGACGAGAAAGTTGGTGGTTGCTTTTGCCGAAGTCCCAAAATGGACCCCACCCACTTTGAGGAAGCCTAACACGATGATCGTGACTAAGGGAAGGACTTTGATGACGGCAAATATGTTGTTCATAATGATTCCACCTCTTCGAGAGAACATGTGGAGCAGGCATGCCACAGATAAAGTTCCGATCGCGATACCAATGACTTCACCTTTAGCATCATCAGGTTTTTTGCCGGTAGCATGCAAGGCGAAGGAACCAAGTGCAAGTGCATTGCCTGCGAGGTTGCCTAGGATGATGAACGGTATGCCATACATACAAGTGACCAAGAATCTTGATCGTTATTTGTTCGGAGGGGAGTAGATAAATTCTAGCTACAAAAAGATGTCAGCAGAAGTTATGAAAATGCGTAATGTAAACATGCATAGTTTTTCTCGCCTCCATTGCGAGGCACTCTTCTTCTCAAATCTACCATGAGGGCCTGGAGTGACTTTCACTTCTCGAAATGGAACAGAGAGCCCAAGTTCGAGCCATACGAGCAGGCCGCAAGTGCTGACAATGGCGCCAAAGCGCTAAAAGATCAGTGAAATACCAACGCTCCCCGTGCCGATTAGCACTCTCCGTGGAGAGACAAATATTCCAGAGCCTTTTTTTCTGTTAGCCGTTGCTATGAATCAAGATCCTTCATGACGTACCAATGGTCTGATTCAACATCAATGCGACGACCGTCCATGGTCCAAGCAACTCCTCATCATCAGGTGCTATATCCACATTTTGATGGTGGGGATTGACGTTTCCTATCTCCTCATTCTAGTCTTCTGCGTTAAAGTCGGCCATCCCTATTTCTATCGTGTCAGACTGTAGTTATAGAAGTATCAATCAATTGTATAATCAGTTCACTGGGCCAGGGCATGCCTTAAATTTAGGTAGACCAATTCGCAGCTGCTTGGGTATTATCATCTAGCAGGAAACAAGGTTGCATTCCGCCTCACGAAAGAAGGTTTCTGTGAGCTGTCATTTGTGGCGTTATAAGGCAACAAGGCTGAACGGCCAGTTCTGTAGATTGACCAAATCTTTGAGTATGCGTTGCAGCAGTGGAGGCTGGAGCGATCATGAACCCACCGCCAAGGTCGGCTACGATAAGCCAGGACCCATGTGCTGAACGCTGAATGCAGGTCACCCTCCCTTCCAATTTCCAATACGCCTTGCGCTAGGTTTTCCTTGGCCAATTCTTTGGTTCTGTTTTGCACAGCCTACTGTCTGGATGAAAACGTGGTTTCTGCCATAACAAGAAAGTGAGCCTCTTCCTAGAACACTCTCCCAAATGTTACTGTAGCGAAATGTCCGGCTTTGGAATATCGCTAGCAGATATTCTGAAATTATTGAAAGGTTGCGTATGGCTAAAGGAGCGATTTGACGAGAACAATGCCGCAGGTACATTTCTTCAGCTAACGTGTTCCACCACTCCTCGGGCAGCCCCACTCCTCGGGCACCCCCATCAAATCCACGCAACCCAACGCGTACAATCCACAATGCTGCGCGCAAAACGTTCTAAATCGCCTTAGAGAGATAGTAGAACTCTTCTTGTAGTTAAATTAATTTAATCTAAAAAAATTAGTGCTGTAAAGAAGGCTTCTTTGTTGTACAACGTACCTGGAACAACTCTCTAACACTAGATCTAAAAGGTCTTTATAATCTAAGAATTTAATAGAGGAAAAAATAAGCTCTTACTTATAAAAGAATAGTCTCTTATTTAATAGATTTTAAGCTTCAATTAATATAGATTTCTACTTTATACTATTAATATATAATAAATAGTATATATTTTACTAACTACTTATAGTTAAAATCTTCTTCCTTTTCTAATAAGTAAGAACTAAGTAGATTAATAGATTAGGAGCTAATTTAAGCTTTAGATAAAGTAAAATAAAAAGTTTTACTCTTAGTATACTGAGTATAAAGACTTAGTCTAAATTAATATATAGTTTAAACTTATATAAAAAATATACTAAGTATATAAAATACTTAATAAAAATATATATAACTTTAATAAGACTAAGTTTATAATAAAAGTAGTTTCTATATTTAAAGTTATTATAAGTTTAAATATAATTAGTTAAGTTATTACTATCTAGCTAAAAAATTATAACTAGAGTATAATAATTAAGTATATTAATATATTTAGTAAGTTAATCTTACTCTTTATTATTCTAGCTAAAAAGATATACTAAAGTAGCTAGTATATAGATCTACTAACTAGCTATATAATTATAGTTAGTAATAATAAATAGATAATAAATAAACTAAGTATAAAAAAGTTATTTTTTAGATTTCTTATTTTTATACTAATATTAGTAAGTTTATAACTTACTAATATTTAATTACTTTTTTATATTTAGTTAGTACTTAGTAAGCTACTAAGTATATATACGTAATACTTACTTAAATAGCTTTATTTACTATTTACTTTTTTTAATTAAATATTAAAACTACTTTATTAAATTATTTTATATAAAGTTTACTTTATAAAAAAGTTAAAGTAAAGTAAAATTACTTTTAGTTTATTAAAAGTATTTATATATTTTTAAGTAATTATAAAAAGCTTATACTAAGTTTTTTAAAAAAATTACTTAATTTTTTTTATAAGTTTAGTAATAACTTTAAACTTAATTAACTTAGTAAAAAGTAAAGTAAAACTTAAATAATCTTTAATAAAGTATTAAAAAAATTTAGTATAGTTTAGAAAAGTTAAAACTTTTTTAGTAGTCTTTAGTATTTTTTACTTTTAAATAGCTTTAACTTTAAAAAAATTTATTAAATTTTTTTATTAAAAATAATTATATTTAAAAACTTAACTAAAGTAGTATAAAAGCTAAATTTTTTAAAGTTAATATAAAAGCTTTACTTTTTTAGTTATATTAGTACTTTATAAATATACTAGATATAGTCTATTTTATTATTAGAGTATACTAAGATATTATTTATATATATATAGTATAGAAGTTATTTAAATATTTTAGTAAAGCTAAGTTAATAGTATACTAAAAAGTACTACTTTATAAGTATATATACTAAAGTATATAATAAAAGTAGTTAATTATTTTAAATTTAAAGTATTATATATATAGTAGAAAGTATATATTATATTAAATTTAGAGAAAATTTTTATATTATTTAAAAAAGCTAGTATTTCTTTAAAAAATAAAATAAAGTACTAGTTTTTAATAGTAAATTTATTTAGCTTATAGTAATTATAACTAGGCTACCTATTATTAACTATAAGTAACTACTTAAGTAGGTATTAGTAAATTAAAAGTTTATAACAAGAGCTTATATAGTAATCTATAATAGGCTATAAATAATAGAATAATTCTTATAATATTAATATATTATTACTTGTACTTAATAATTAAATTACTAATACTATCCTAATAATATATATTACTACTAACTATATACCTTTACTTATTCTTTAGCTTTATAATTACTAAGAGTATAAATTTATAAAGTTATTACGTATCTTAATTATAACTAGCTTCTTAATCTAGGTTATTACTTTACTTATTTTATACTACGTTATTATCTATAATAGAGCTAATTAGTTCTATCTCGATTTCTCTTATTACGCCTATAATAATTAGCTAATTAAAAGATTTAAAAAAAATTATCTTATAAAAACTACTTTATTAAAAGTAAAAACCTTTAAAAATACTATAAAAGAAAAGTAAGCTCTTATACTATAAAACGCTATAGATAATTATATATTATTTCTTCTTATATAATAGTAAGCGATTATAGATACTAAAAGTTATCTTACTAAGTACTAATAGTAAAGAGTTATACTAAATAAATATAAGTTTTTACTAAAAGTTTAATTTTTTACCTTTTACTTAATATCTATTCTTTTAATAATTAGAATTATATATAACTAAAGGGTACTAATAGTATTATATATATCTAACTTCTATTAAAAAAATAAAAAAAAAGATACTAAAAATAAAAAATAGTTAAGCTCTAAAGTTAGTATAAAAAAAAGTCCTCTAAATACTTTAAATCTTAGCTCGAATTAGATTATTAATTAAAAATTATAGTAAGCTATATTAATATACTAGTTTTTTTCTTTAAAATTCTTTACTAGTTTTATTTTTAACGTATATATTTATAGAGTTATTTTAAGTTAAAAACTATAACTTTTTTTTAATTTTTTTTATATTACCTTACTATATAAAGTACTAAATAGTTTTAAATTATAAATATTAATATAGTATTACTTTTAGTTAGAAATTAGATTACTAATACTATTTTAGAAATATATATCTTTAATACTATATACTATACTTTATCTATAATTTACTATAACTAAAATCTTTCTAATATAAAGCTAATTAGTTCTATAGTAGAATATATTATATATATATATTACTAAACTAAATTTATTTTATATAGAAATTAAAGTACTTTATTTTCTATATTTATAAAAAAAAATACAAATATATAATATTTTTTTATTAAGTTATTTATATAAGTATTAAAAGTAATATATATTAATATAATGTTTTTAAAATTTTATATACTAGTAAACTTCTACTAGTTTAAATATCTTAAATTTCTTTAATTTTTTTAGTAAAACTAGCTTATTATATATAAAGATATGTTAGTTAGCTTTAAAACCTTAGAATTTAAATATTATTAGGTTTATATACTTATTTATTTTAGAATAAGTATATAAGTAATATAAACTTAAAACAATAAAGAATTTTAAAACTACACTATAAGCTCTAGGGCTACGTAAATCTCTAGCCTCTAATTAAGATCTTAAAAATTTATACAAAAATTATAGCCCCTAGGGCCAATTTTAGATAATCCTAGAATAGAATAGTCCTCTAATATCTCTAAATAGAAGATTAAACTTTAGCTACTTTTTAGCTTAATTAATAGATAATATAAGATAAATATAAAGCGCACTTAGTATACTAACCTATTACTATGCAAAGTTCTTAATTACCTCCTATTTAGGTAGGTAGGTAACCTAGTAGTGGTTAGTCTAGGTATACCTAAGCTAATGAGTTCAGTGATATGAGTTCCTCAGTCTAGATGTAGATATTCAGATTAGAGTCTTAGATGCAACCGAGGAAACGCTCTATTTTGTGGTCTCTTTCTTCTATTCTCTCCAAATCACTCCTGTAGAAGCTTTCCCTATTACCTAGGTAGGTTACAAGCAGATATCGGAATACCCAGGTAAAGTAAAATGCGACATAGGAAGAAAATTCGGTCTCTCGTTCATCACCCAAGTATACAGGTCTCGTCCAAGATCTGGTCATAGGTAGCTGAATCACCAGTCAACCTTCATATCACTGCCCATATGCCGGGGCTCAGATTCCGCGCCACGAACTTTACAACACGTCCAACACTTCTGTGTCTTGTTAGTTTAGATAATAGGACTCTCAGCCTAGAAAATTACTGACCCCAGTCCACTCAGATGCCTGTATCATGTTAGAATTTCCATTCTATTACAACATTACAAAAATAAGGAAGGTGTTGGACTTACCCAGCCATCACCACACGTCTTCAATGGTATTTCGGTGCAGATTCTCTTGCAAACCTTGGGTTTGGGCTTAGTTGGATGCTGCGTTGGATAGGATGGCGACCCAGAAGGTGTTGGCGTTAGCGTTGGCGTGGGCGTAGGCCTCCATGGAACAGGATGAGAATGGTCTGACTCCCAAAATGGAATTCCGAAAGGAAAGGCGGCCGTGACAGCGATGCTAGCAAGTACAACAAAAGATGTCTTCATCATGGAATAGTTCCAAGGTTGAATGCTTTGGATGATTATTATGAACTGGACGAGCCGTACCCAAGTATCTCCAGAGTGGGAGGAGTAGTAGTTCAAATAGGGCAGATTCAAGATTACTCAAAACTCTGAAGTCATCGAGAATTGCTTGACTGTACTCGGCTCCCGTAAGACGCGTAAATGTGATACGTATGTAATCCTTGAGGATTTATTGATAAACTCGGGGAGAGCCAAGAGTTGCTCGCCTGGAATCCTTGAAACAGAACACCAGGTGCTAGCGCTTGCGCATCTTACGGTCCTTGGTTGCCTTAAATTTTACTGGGCCCTATATGATTACTCTTGGCAGACGCAGAGAGCTTGAAAGGTAACTTCTTTTTTCTTGCATAGAGTTTACCTGGCACGGGGTAAAAAAAATGCCGCACACCCAAAGTCCGTTTTAGGTGAGCACACCAGACCTCCTGTAGACCTTACTCAGCTTCGCGACCTCTCATCACAACAATGAAAGTATAATAAAGTCGAAATTTCTGATACTAAGCATCTCTAAGCTATCGAATCTCTTCCTATTAAAATATAAAATTTATTTTATCTAAATCGAGAGCATAAGAAAGCGAGCAGAAAGGTCACTTTTTGGGTGTGCGGCCTTTTTTTTTTTCACCCGCGTGCCTGGGTAGAGCTTGTCATACATACAGTTAAGGGTCATCCTAAAATCGGACATATTTCCTTACGTTACCTAGGTATTATCAACTGAGATTTTAGGATATAACCTAGGCGCTGCCCATATACTTAGATAGGTAGCTGCTGTCGTATTCTGAAGACCTCCAGAGCTACAATTCATCATATCCATTCAGATAATCTGGGATAAGGCATGTAAGTGCCTCACACCTACAACTCAGAGCTAAGTGATACTCTTATGTACTCCGTGCACGAATAGGCAGAACATCCCCAGAAATATGACATTATTAAATATTCATGCCCTACATACATCAATATCGATCTTCGCCATCGAGACTCCCGAGGTCGAGGAAATGTATAGGGAAATTGTTATCTTAGGTTAGACTATTTCATATTCAATTAACAAGATTGAACGCCAACTATCTTGCTTGATGTGAGAGATAATCCGCCGGCGAATTCCCATGCTATATTAAACTAGACGGAGTAAGACTTAAAGAAGGCTCCCCAGAGCAGAAACTTCAGTAGAAAAGTGTCATCCTGCCTCATTTCATTCTGTCGATCCAACGGCTCTACCGGCCGGGCGCACTAGATACGCTCGAGCGAGCACGTGGGCTAGAGCAAGAAATATGTTCTGTACTAGACTCCCAACCACCATTATTTCCGCTTTCACGCTTTCTTTGATGCCATAGTCACTCATGTGAATCATAGAGATTGGAGACAAAGGTCGTAAGATCGGAGGGCGCCCAGGTACTCTAGGTAATGGATAAGTCGGGTCGACTTGAGAATGCCTTCGCGATAATGTCGGTGGTAGTTGTCCGTTTCTCTCCCCTAGATACATTGTTCTCCTGACAATATCTTGGTATCCAGCCTCTGCCTTGTTACGCAATTCCAAGGCTTTTTTGAACTTTCTCTGAAACTCCACTCTGTCAATTACTGATGCAAAGTCGATATTTAGGAGGTCAGTGCTAGATTTTTGGCATATTTTGGCATTTTGGAACAATGGGTGGCGAGGCTGTGCGAAGAGTCCCAAATTCCATTTACTAAGATCATCTTTCCGAACTGTCAGTGTACGAGTGAAGAACGATAGCTTAGAGCCTTTGTTGTTGCATCGTTCAATTACACTTCTCTAACATGTCCAGTCTTTCGATGGCCTTTTTGATTCCGACTCGCATAGGCAAGAAGATAATGTAATTTGTAACCCGAAGTCTACTTAAAATGTTAGCTAAGCAAAATAAGAACAGAAAGAACTAACTAACAATTAATATAGTAGTATGTGTATACCTTATTCTCGTTACTATATATTTGTAAGGGGTCTAGGGCGGAGAGCTATTAGGGTACGCTTAGCGCTGTCGACGAGCTCTACTAGGCCGAGTAACTAGTGTTGCTAGCTCTGTCGGCTAGTATATTCCCTTGCATACAACTTAGTATAACCCTAAGCGAGTTCTAAGCGAGTGCAAAGAACTTCAAGTAATAATAACTAGTATATATATTATATACTACTATAATAGCTTAACTAGTTATTAGCTCCTTTTTGTCTAGATTAGCTTAGTAGTAAATTATCTATATAATATTACAAGAACTAGATAAAGAGGCGTAATAGTATATATTACTAACTCTATATCAAAGTGCTTATTTACTATAATTTCTAAACTACTTCTTTATTCTAAGAAAGTCTCTATAACTAAATTTAACTAAGGTTACTATTTATAATAGTAATTACTAATAGTATTAAAAAGTACTTAGAAGATAATAGTACTTACTATAAGCTATAAGAAATAGTAAAGAAATAATAGATAGTATTTAAAAGTACTAATAGTATCTAAAAAAAAAAAAAAAAAAAAAAAAAAATTACTTTACTCTTTTTATAAGTATAGAGCTTTATATATATATATATATAGTATATTTACTTTACTTTAAACTATAACTATATAATATTATAATTCTTAGTATATTAGCTTTACTTTTAACTTATACTAAAGTTTATAAAAGTTTTAAGTATTTTAAATACTTTTATTATAGATAGTAATTACTAAATAGTAATTACTAAA